>CDFN01050533.1:0-11832 GCA_000826445.1 Acanthamoeba quina | reverse complement strand
GCTGTTCCAGGAGTACCTCGACATGTGTCAGGCCGAGAACGTGGAGCCCACCTCCAACTCAGCATTTGGCAAGCTCGTTCGCACGTACGTGTCCTCCCCGCCCAGTCCTTCGCCTTGGCCCAACTTGGCGGCCACCCCTCGGACCTCGCGGTGTGTCCAAGGAGCTATTTTCCTGCTTTCTGTTTGACACGGCCAGCCAATTAGAAAGTGCCAAATCTTGTCTCGACCTTAATTTTTATTTTTAATCTTTTTTCTGTTTAATTTTGCTAATTTTGGTTTTGTTTTTCTGGTTGCAGGGCCTTCCCGGGGGTGCAGTCGAGCAGGAAGGGACCGCGCGGGGCGGCCAAGCACCAGTACAAGAACCTGCTGCCCATCGACCTGGCGGCCGGCGGCGAGCGATCGCGCGCGGTGGAGAGCAGCATGGGCGAGAGCGAGCCCAGCAGCGAGGCGCACGACGACGACGAGTACGAGGAGGAGCTCGAGGCCTCTTCGAGCTCCTTCGCCATTGCGGGCTCTTCATCATCGCCCGTCTCTTCGCCGCAGGCCTCGCCCGTCCGCCACCGCCGCCAGGCCTACGAGTCAAGCCCGGTCAGCGACGACTCGAGCTCTTCTTCTTCGTTCTACTTCTCGTCCGCGCCCGGACCCGTTCCCTCGTCGCCCGCCTCGTCGGCGCAGGAGGACGGCGACCAGCTGGCCTCTTCCCCGACCCTTTCGTTCTCCTATTCTTCGTCGCCGTCATCGTCGCCCCTGGCCGTGATGCCGATGATGACCCACGCGGCCGAGTGGATGCCGCCCATCTTGCAAGTCGTGGACGGCGTGTCGGCCCAGCACCACCACTGCCAGCACCTCCCGCACCATCAGCACGAAGAGGGAGCGCAGAGCTCGTTCGACGACATCATCGATGCCTACGGCGCCGAGGCTGCGGCGGCGGCCGAGCAGGGCGTGTGGGAGGGCGACGACGTGGAGGCCTTCTTCTCAATCACAACCAGCCCCTACGCCGCTTCGAGCTTCCTGATGCCCTCGGCTCACGGCTACGCCTCGTTCGGCACCGACTTCGGGTTCGTGGGCGCGAACGAGCGACGAGAAGAGGAAGCTCAGATGATGTGGTGCAGCAGCGGCTCGAGCGTGGAGGATATATTATCCGCCAACAAGGGGGAGGAGTGGATCGACAACATCCTCCAGGGCTGCAACTAGCCTCGCCACGACGTCAAGCGGATCGTGGAGTGTAAAAAAGAGCGAGGGCGGATGGCAGTGCACACGAGAATCTCTGTGCTGCGTGTATTATTCAGACATAAAATTTATGTGTACTTTATGCAAGTGTCTCCTGGCAAACAGTACCTAGGTCACAATATGATGATCAACACATGTGCCAGCCAACAGTTGTCCCTACAACCAGTTCCCATCTCCTGATCCTTTTTATTTTGTTGATTTTCATAGTTGGGCCAGGATTTTTTTCTCTTTTTGTGAAATGTCTGTGATGCTCAGATGAATTTGAGGACCCCTGACACACCTCTTCAGGTATCATGATGGAAACACCAGTGATGGTGGACATGGTATGATGATGGTGACTGCATTATGGAGAGAAAGAAGCATTTATGGGTGGTGCGCAGTGTGTCACATATGTGTGTGAGTGTGATGGCAGCATCCTCCATCAGAGTGACATGGTAGAGGAAGAAGAGGCACTGGAGCCTGGGATCCAGCTAGTGCCCAAGTATGGCAGTAATCAGCCTGCATTCATTAACCAATAAAATAAGAATATGAATGGATGTACATGTTTCCACATGTGGGAGGAAACATGGAGTGCTTCACAAAGGTTTTGGAAACAGGGGTGCAGAATTTCAACATCCACATGTGACTTGGTGTGCATGGTCACCATGTCATTGTTGTTGCCCATCAATACATTGAACTTCTGTACTCAACATGCAAGCATGCATGCATGCACACATGTGACACAAAAGAACATGGAGTGGAGCCAGAGAGAGAGAGAGAGAGAGGGTTTTAGTAAACAAACAGTGGATTGAGAATATAGTAGCTGTACCATAGTAAAACATATCTTTGGTTCAACATCTTGTTCCATGAACAGGGTGTACACCAGCTCCTGCAGCTCAGCAGGTGTGACACACTGGAGTTGATTGTGCCTTGGGGACATCAGCATGCAGAGCATCTCCTTCTGTCTTTTGTATCTGTTGGCACCACACACAGACAAAAAAGTACATAAGCATACATGGAAGCAGGGAACAAAAATGATCATTGGTACCTTGATGTACTGCTGGTTGGCAATGGCCAGCAGTAGTGGCTCATTTTGGTGCTTGTTGTTGTCAGTGTGCATCACCTTCTGGAGAAGGACAAAGTAGCACAGCTTGATGTGTGCCTCAATGAGATCCTTGTCAGGCTGTGGGTCACAGAGGAAATGGACTGGATTGCTGGGCTGGAGTTTGCTCATTGCAGTGATGACCTCCATGGCAGCATTTGTGACTGGACCAATCACCTGCCACAAAGCCCATCTCATCTGTGTTGGAGGTGGGGTGCAGTAGAAACTCATCTAAGATGTGATACATTTGTGGTGGTCAAAAATCTCCAAAGTTTCACAAGCAACAGGCACATGTGATGCTTGTAAAGTTCGGTGTTCTTGTGGCGCGTGGGACAACCGTGGCCAATCAGACGCAATCGACTTTACAGAATGAATGAGGCCCACGAATTGCCCAAAACCATTTTTTCCCACACAGAGCACACCCCACAACAACACCACCAACAACTATGCGAGTGCAGACCGCCGGCCCAGGATCTTCGGGGTATGAGCCCAACAGGCTTGACCCTGGCAAAGCGCTGCCGTCGGCTCGCGTGCAGGGTACCCGAGTGCAGGCGGCCGGTCCTGGCAGCAATAGCTACAAACCCAACAAGGTTGATGCTGGCAAGTTCGCACCTTCGGGCCACGTCCAGCCCGGCTTCGTTCGAGCGGGTACGAAATTTGCTCCATCTAGATTTCCATCAATCTTAAGATTCACGTTTCTTTCATGCTGGCGCAGGCTCTACGGCTTCGGGTCCAGGCACTGAAGTGCACCGTCAAGCGGCGACGCCAGGTTGGGCCACCAACGTGTCTCGTGACACGCCCGTCAACGCGGCGCCTCGCCCCAGTGCCGGTGGTGTCGCGAGCGGTGCGCGTTTCTGTTCTCAGTGCGGTAATCCAGGGAATGGAGCCCGCTTCTGTTCCGAGTGCGGCAATCCACTATAACATGGCCGGCCCAGTGGTACCTTCGTGCAGCCGAAGGTAACCTATCGTTAGCACTGTGTATTCTAATCGATGCACCGCCAAATAAATGGTGGGGTAATCTAAATCTAATTTTAATCTCAAAAAAAAAACAATAATGATTTTCCCTTGTTTGGATCTGGAGGCTGTTTGCCAGAAGAGACGCGAAGAAGAATCAAGCGGAAGATGGTGAGAATAGTGGGTGGCAGCTACGCCGCATGGATCGCTATGCTTTTGTTGTGGGTGCCCTCGGTCATCGCCGTTTTCCTCTATTTTGGCTGGACCACCGACACCTACCCTGCGTACCGCCCCCACCCCTCTTGTTCCGCCTCCACCACAAGACCTGCGGTGACGATGGTGTTCTCCCTTCCTCTAGGTATGATGCGACGCTCTACAAATCCAGGGTACGCCCCTTGCCTTGGACGCTCGATTGAACGGGTATTGATTGCTTTCGGCCGACGTGCAGCTCGACCCAGTGTACCTGAAGCAGCTCTGGGATTACAGGCGCTCCACCTTCTCCTACTTGCTTGGTACGGCTCACCTTTGTCAAGCTCTTGTGCTCTATGTCGCGTTCCACTTGAACCTAACGGAGCTGTCTGCCGCGTGCCGTGCAGCCATTGATTTCTTCGTGTGCGCGGTATGCGACTGGGGACAATCACCTCCTTCTTGCATGAACATGCCTCACACACTTGCTGGCCTCGCTTCTTTCCACAGGGCCTCCTCTTCGCGCTTTACAGCATCTTGTGCGTGAAGAAGGTACCGCCTCGTTCCTCTGTCGTCCAATCCACCACACCAGCCACGAGGAGTGCACTAACAAGTGCAATGCAGATCTTCAAGCACTCTCCGGGGCTGGCCAAGAACCTCATGGTCTACGCCTTTGTGGCCGCCACCATCCTCCCCATCTTCGAGTTCTTGAAGGACATGGGGTACGGCACCGCCTTTCTACAGCAGTCGTGGGCGACAAATTCTAACATGGCTGCTGCAGAGCTTATGAAGAAGCCTACAACCTGGCAGAAGAGGTCAAGGACTACGAGGCGGGCCATGCAGTCAACTACAGCGCCCTTGAGATCAGCTTCCGCATGACCCAGGTGCGTTGTCTCTCCTTAACGCTGCCCTCCGCCACGTCCTTACTTCTCCTTCGTCATCGGCGCAGGCCCAAAGCATTTGGATCTTCTCGTCAATCTACCTGGCCGTGGGCCTCGCGCTGCTGTGTGCCTCGTACCTGTTCTGGAGGAAGCCCGACTTCCCCAGCAAGGGCCACGCGTACCTGGGCATCGTCATCGCGATCATCGGGTTTCTCTCCTTCGCCTTCGAGATTGCCTCCTTCTTCAACGAGGACCTCCTCGTCGTGTTTGGCGTCACCACGCTCTTCTGGGGCGTCGTTGCCTTCCCGGTACGCCACCCACTTCGTACGACCCAACCACAATCACCTGTTTCTTGCGTGTCCGCTCGCTGACACGCTTCTGGGCGTCAGTTGTGGCTCCTGTGGCTGGGCACTCGCCTCCACCGCGTCGCCGCCATCGAGGTCATCGCCGGTACCGCCACTCCCACCCTTCACCCTCTATGCGCCCACCTGACTCCCCCTTTCGACAGCCCCGCGTGCAGGACAGCGCACGGCGCCTGTGCACGACGACGATGACCTGGACCTGGACATTGACGCCAACATGAGGGCATGAACGCAGAAGAAGAGACTCGACGGACTTGCTCGGCGCCCTTAAGCAAGACGAATAAATAGCGCGCGTGTGGGAGAAAGACGTGGTGCGTCGATCGATGGCTGTTGTTTTCAACCACCCCTCTTGGCTCGACCTCGCCCTCGCCCGCCTCTTCGTGCTCCACGCCAGCTCTTCTTGATGGTGCTGCTTGCTCGTCCCGTGAGGCCTCCCCTTCCCCTGCCTCCGCCTCTTCCCCCTCGCTTGGGGGGCGTAGCGGCCTCCTCGATCTCCTCCACCAGGTCGACCTCCACCGGTTGCTCCTCTTCTTCCTCTTCGCACGCCGCCTTTTTGGCCCCTCTTCCTCGTTTCTTCTTCTGCTTGTTGAACTGATTCTGGTAGTCGTACGGCAACTCCTGGGTCGCCCACAACGGCCTGTCGCACGCACACGACACACGACAGGCAACAACCATATTAGCCTCTGCGCGCGTTTGTTATGTGCCAAGGGGACAGGCCAAGACGCACTTGAAGTTGAAGGTGACGTCGTCGTAGTTGTCCTCGTCCTCAGCGTCGTCCTCCCCGCCCTCCGTTGCTGGTCTCTTCTGCGACCTTGCGGGTTGCGAGTCGGGCACGAGCGCGACCGAGCCAGACGACGAGGACGACGAAGAAGCAGTAGATGACGCCGATGCCGGAGCGCGCTTGGCGAAGAAGGAGTTCAGAGTGCCATCGGCCGGCGCGTCATTGGCACCGAAAGAAGAGGGCAGCTTCCGCGAGTTCTGGCGCACCAGCGGCAGGTGCGTCCTCGTCACCGTCCTCCTTCCTCCTTCACACTCGCCCGCGCCTCCTCGCCTCGTCTGCTCCCCGCTGGCCCCTCCGCTTCGGCCGTTCTCGCGCAGGGTCATCTCGTGGTGCACGTGCTCTTCGAGCTCCACGCCGCGCCGGAAGTGTCGCTGGCAGAACGGGCACTCGGCCTTGTCTCCCTCCGGCTCGCCGCCGTCACCGCTGCACTCGATCTCCTCCTCGTCGTCTTCATCGTCCAGCACCACCACTTCGACGCCGCTTTGACTTCGTGGCTGCGGCCTCGGCGCCTGTTGCCCGCCAGCGGCGGAGGGATTCCGCTGCTCGAGCTCGGCTTCGACGTGGGCCTGCAGCAGGTCGGCACTGAACCGCTGCCCACAGAGAGGGCACTCCTCTCCCTCCACGTCCTCTACGCTGTCCTCCAGCCCGTTCTCCGCTTCCACCTCCTCGGGCGAGGGTGGCTTCGCTTTCGTGTTGCCGCCGGTAATCTTGAGCGGATTGAGCTTGGGATGGACGACACCACGCTCACGGCTGCGCGTCTTCCGCAGCTTTCGGGCCGGCGGCTCGGCTTCGTCGGTGCTCTTCTTACGAAGTTTCTTGGGACGATGGTCATCTGCAGCACCGAAGAGGTCGGCCAGCAGCTCCTCCTCATCGAGCGCCTTGAAGTCATCTGCCTTGCCTTTCTTCGGTTTGGCAGCACTTGCACGCGAAGTGGCGGCAGGCGGCTTGTTTCGTTGTTTAAACGGCCAAGGCGCGAAGGCCTCATCATCCTCATCTCGGCTGCTGTTCATCTCTCCTTGCTCCTGCGTTGCCAGGCCATCAAGATCGACCGACCCTTCCGTCGTTGCTCGTTCGCTCTCATAGACTTCGAGTTGAACCACCTCCTCCTCCGATTCGTCCAGCACAATGACCGCAACCACCTCCTGCTTCTCCATCCATTCAAATGGATGGCCCCGTCTTTGCCGGCCTCGAAAATGTTCTCAGAATTGCATTTATTTATTATTTTCTTTGTTTCTATCATTTTGCGTAACGATCAGAAGATCGCGGTGGGCCATTTGATCGAGGCTCTCTGCATTCATTTTCTGCAGCCGAGGACGTTACGTACTCGAGCAGACACGCCCCATTCGCAAATTCAACAAATGCAGCAGAGAAGCGGGCACATTCCCGCATCGGCTGGCGGAATGCAGCAGCGAGCAACTGGGGGCGTTCAATACGGCTACGGGGGAGGGAGCATTCCAGTTGGAGCAACTTCTAGCACTCCGGGTGGAATGATCTATAGCGGCCAGCCCCACCCACCAACCTCTGATGCCTCTGCCTACATGTACATTCAACTTGCCCCTTCCCATTCGTTATTCCCTTTTTCTTTTATTTATTTTCATTTTTTTGGCGTTTCGATTGCCGGGATGTGACACATCATCCTGTGCTGACGCACCACCGTCGCCGCTTGCAGGCCCTACGGCGCACCTGGTGCAGCAGGCTATCGCCCAGCGGGAGCGCCGGCTGCTGCGTATTCCATGCCCGCGGCTGCCGCGTCGCCCTATTCTCTGGGGGCATCGACACCGCCACCAGCGGCCTCCAGCACGCCCGTGCCTTCTTCTCCCGCGTCGCTCTATCAGCCTTCTCCCTCGTCTGTCGTCTCTCCCTCCACTGCGGCCTTGTCCTCTCCTTCGCCCTACGCCCGCCCCGTCGCGGCACACGTGCCCTCGTCACCCTCTTCCTCGTCGATGGGCGGCATGCGGCCCATACCGCCAGGCGCCAGCGTCTCATCTTCCTCATCGTCCTCGTCGTACACCGGAGCGCCGCTGAGCCTCTCCACCTCGCACGTCAAGCGAGAACCCTACCCCGTGCCCACCTGGGAACAGAAGGAGCGCGAGTTTCGAGAACAACAGCAGCAACAGCAACAGCAGCAGGCACAGCAGCAGCATCAGCGTCATCCGGCGTACTCGCACCAAACCGCGCATTATCAACAGCAGCAACACCACCAGCAGCAGCCACCGCACCAGCAACCTGCTCCAGGCAAGTGCTCTCTCTCCCTTAGGTGTTGAGGCGTGCTTGCAGGCGTGCTGTAACGTTTCGCGATGTGGCGCTCGGACATGGCGATGGCTTCTAACGTTGGCGATTGTCTTTTCAGACCTGCACGGGGCGTTTGCGACGAGAGGCGACGCGTTCAAGAGGCTCGCGCTTGTTGCCAGCGCACTCGATTCGCCCACGCCGGCCTTCGACGCCGGGGAGTGGGAAACGGCCAGCAAGACCAAGTGCGCCGCGATCAATAACAAAACCGAGGCCGCCACCAAGCGCTTCGTCTCTCTACTCCAGGCCGAGATGGACTACGGTACCTGCAGTGTTGTGTGGTCGCCTTGGCGGGGGTGCACATGTGTTCTGATCTCTCCACTCCGTGTTGTGCGTTCGCAGGCGGGCACCCCGAAGACACAATTTTGATTCTCCAACTGCAGTGCGCCGACCTCCAGCACGAGATCTGGGCAGAGCGGCAGCGGGAGCACCGACTCGCAGCCAGTGCTGCCGCGGGCCACCACGGCGGCGGTGGCGGCGGCTACTCTGCCATGTCGCCCTACGGCTCCGCCTCGGAGAGCAGCAGCTACTCTCCCGTCGTGCCCTCCTCTCCCTACGGCCACCCCACCACCTCCTCTTCCGCCTCTCAACAGCCATCATCATCGTCATCGTCGCCCTACCCCAGCTTCCAACATCCCTCCTACGGTCACCCCTCTTCGTCATCGTCGTCGATGCCTGGTGGCGGCGCCTACGCCACAGTGAACGGGCCACCGACCACCATGTCGCCAGCCCACCTGCCCCCGCACCACCCCTCGCCCTCCACCAACTACAGCTACCCGCACTCTGCCTACTACCAGTAAGAAAGAAGCCTGAATCGCCATCACCGTCACCCACACCACTCACGACCACCACCGTCGTCTTGTTGTACAGAGCGCCACCTTAAAAAAGGAGTTATTTATTCATTTCCCGCATTTTCCTTTTGGTTTGGTGCACGTGCCTTCGACTTTGCTGCGTGTGCGTTGCGGTCTGCAGCACGCGCGGCAGGCATTCGGCACAACGAAGAGATGGAAGACGCCATGTCGAGTTCGGCGGTGGGCGGGCTGCTGGTGGAGGAAGATGAGGTGGAGGACGAAGTGCTGGCCAAGTCCAGCGGGGAGGTGGTGCCGCCCGTCCTGGGCGGCGGTAGCGGCCGTACCTACGTTCCCTTGAAGGCCAAGCACCTGGTCCGATTGGTGCAGAAGATGAGCCACGAGAGGCCCCTGAAGCTGAGCGGGATGGACCTTCAGGGGTTGAGCCTGTGCGGCATGGACCTCACCGGCGCCAGACTCTTTCGGTGCGACTTGCGCGGGGTCGACTTCCAGTGGGCCAACCTGACTGAGGCCACCCTCACCGACTGCAACCTCACCGGGGCCAATCTCAAAGGTGCCAAGCCTCCCACCACCACCCACCCTGACGGCCGACAACCCCGGCTCATTGGGCGCGTCTTGGTAGATGCGACGCTGTGTCGGACGTACCTGGGCCTGTCCGTGATGCGTGGGGCCTGCTTGGAGGGTACCCTCTCGCTCCTCCCGCTCCTTCTTCCACAGGCCAGAGGGCGCGCCGCTCACTTCCACGGTGCACACTGCGCGCAGGGGCCAACATGCGCGAGGTGCAGCTGGCCAACACCAACCTCACCCGGGCGAACCTCTCCGGTACGCACGTGGGCCAAAGAAACAAGTCAAGGGGAATCGCGAAGAACACTCAGCTGAACTGTCTGTGCTGTGTGTCCGCAGGCGCGAACTTGCACCTGGCCAGGCTCGGGAAGGCTCAGCTCCGAAGGGCGAATCTCAGCGGTGCGCGCCAGCTTCAGAGCCCACTTGTCATCGATGCCCTGGGGCTCACAATGATTTCCTACAGGAGCGAACCTGGAGGAAGCCCAGCTCGAGGACGCTGATCTGCGACAAGCCAATCTCGCCAGTACGGCTGTGCCCAGTTGTGCTTTTGAACCGGTGGTAGAGAGCAACCAGCGCTGACTTTTCTGGTCACCAGATGCCAAGATGACCAAGGCAAACCTGATGCACGCAGACCTCCGAGAGGCAAACCTGTCCGGTACCACTCAACCACTATCGCCATCGAAAAGCCAAGCTGATCCCAAGGGGGGACTGGCATTGCAGGAGCGGTGATGCTGCGGGCCGACTTGAGGAGCGCCATCCTCCGCAGGGCCGATCTGTCTGGTGCGCTCATTGCGGCTGATCTGGACTCTCTGTGTGGGCGAGTTGCTCACTCCCGCTTTTGAACGAGCAGGTGCTGCCCTTCCAAACGTCGAGCTGCAGAGGGCGAGCCTTCGGAGAGCCAACCTCACTGGTGCGTGCTGCTCACTTGTCGCGATAACCCACTTTGATTCTCATTGCGTCGTGCAGGTGCAAACTTGACATGGGCCACCCTCACTGACGCTGATTGCACACAAGCCAACCTGTCCGGTACCCGCGTCCTGCCTGTCGTTCCCTGCCTGATAGAAATGGGCACTCACAACTTCCTTCCCAGGAACCAACATGGCGAATGTGTCGTGTGGTGGCACAACCTTTACCAACGCCAACTTTGCTGGTATGCCTATCCACGTCACACATGTTCCTGCTGTTCAACTTGTGCGTGCTCACCACCCACCAACCCGCGCAGGAGCCAACCTCTCTGGCGCAGACCTGAGCAACAGCACATTGACGGGGGTAAAGCTCTCAGAAGCCAAGCTTCATGGCTTCCCACCCACCAAGCTCCCACAAGGGTTCCAGCCGTGACCTCCCACAGCGAGGGAAAACCAGCAGCAAATAAAGGAACACCGTGTTTTATGGCATTGGCTCTCTGTGGGCGAATTGCTCACTCCCTCTTGAACGAGCAAGCGCAGGAACAGCTTCCCACCTTGGGTTCGCGGACGTCTGGTCCTCCGATGCGCCTACGTGTCGGGGAACTCCTTCTCGATGTCGACCTGCAGCTTCCGCATGCCGTCCACCGTGTCCGCAATCATCTTCATCGTGAAGTCGAGTTAAGGAGCAAATGCACGCGTTTCGCACGACACGACACGCACACAACGCGACCAACGACACGACACGCACACGAGACACGGCATAAAGGATATTCTTCCTCGAGGATGGGCTGGATCTTCTTGAGGTGCCGTTCGCTGATGGCGTAGGGCGTCTCCTCCTGCTCCCTGAGCAGCTCCGTTGACTGGTTGCGCAGCTGTACAGCAAAAACATGGCGCGCATCAGAAACCGGGCCGCTGCGTTGCGGGGGGGGGGATCTGGCACCTGCTCGATCTTCGCCTTGAAGGCGGGTAGCATTTGCTTCTTCTCTCTGAGCTCCTTGAGGAACTGTTTTTCGGCCGAGGACAGGCCCTGCTTCTGCGACGTGATCAAGTCCATGACCTGGTGCGTCGGGCGCACGGAGGGAGAGTAAGACGTGCGCAGTCAAACATGCGAATGAGCGCAAGGTTCGTACGAGCTGCGAGCGCTGGGTGAGGATCTTCTGGAACTCGGCGGCCTTCTCAATCTTGGCCTAGGGGGAACGAACGTTCAAGTTATATGAGAGGCAGAACTGAGGGCACAGGAGACTGTGAGCACAAACGAACAAGAGAAGAGTTGTAATCACCTGCAAGACATCGCCATTCTGCTGCAGTCTCTCCACAGCCTCGGCTACTACTCTGGCCTGTTCCTCCTGCCTCTCGTGCACCGAGCTCAGCACTTTCGCTCTTGGAGTGGCGAATGAATTAGTCGGCGTGGCTCAAGTCAAACACCAATTTGGGGGGCTCCGCGCGTACTGGTTGTGGATCTCAGCGCTCAAACTCTTGATGTGCAGAACGTATTCCCGTCGGAGCAGCTGACATCGCTCCACCATGAACTGGAGGGCCTCCGGAGATGAATAGGACAGCGCCCCCGCGTCCCGTGTCGAGATGGGCGGGATACTGAACCGAAGAAGAAGAAGAAGGTCAAGCCATCGCGTGGTGAGGGAACGCAGCTTCCATTTTCTTTGTGGGAATGAAAGGAGGGAAGAACGAAGCGTGTGCTGGATGGGGAAGGGACGCGGTACCGCGGAAGCCTTTTTTCCAGCAGGGGCAGGATGGCAGCCTCGAATGGGCTTTGCGCTGACGGACCTACGTTA
>CDFN01050532.1:0-20959 GCA_000826445.1 Acanthamoeba quina | reverse complement strand
CGAGCGCACCTTCTCTTGTTGGTCTAACTCAGCCACTCTACTCAGCCTCCAGCTGCTGCCACTGCACTCCTCATACGAAGCCCTATCCGTTCACGTTCATCAACACCTGCGACACCATTCACGCCGACATTGGCTTTGGGGTATCTCACCTTATTCTGCACATACTCCCTCCAGCATCCCTCTCTGACTCCTCTCCCCTTCTTCAAAGGTTGTGGAGCTTCACCGGCAGCAATAACTTCCAACAACTCGCACAAGAAGAGAGCCAGCCACGCACAAGCCGCCATTTCTTGGTATTCCGGAGAAATAAAAGAAAAAGAAAAAGACAGAAGGCCCATCTCACAACCGCGTTTCATCCATCCAAGGCTTGAGAGCATCATGAAGGCATCACTGCACAATGTGCGGCCAGTGCGCCTTCCTCGCTTCGTTGGACTCGAATCGGCCAACCATCTGCGCAGAAGCCTCAATTTCAGCGGATCGGCACTCCTCTTAGCATCGGCTCAGCGGAGATGGGCCACGACTGCGGCCACGGATGTGCGCCCCCTCAAGCCCAAGCTTGAACGCGGCCCATCCATGAAATCACCACTGCTCGACTTGCCCGCCCCACTCGCACATGTCTCGCAATTGAAAACGCCCTCCACCCGCATCACCACCTTACGCAACGGCGTGCGCGTGGCCACCGAGGAGACCTATGGCCAAGCCACCGCGATGGGTGTGTTCATCGATGCCGGATCGAGGAACGAGACTTTTGAGACCAACGGCACCACCCACGTCCTGCAGCGCATGGGCTTCAAGGTACGCAAAGGCTTGGAGCCCGCCGTTGTTCGTAGGCCGCTCATTGCTGACTTGGCCAGGGCACTATGTAGGCAACGACCAACAGGACGAGCGCAGAGATCGTGCAGAAGCTCGAGTCCTTGGGCGTGAATGCTATCTCGTCGTCGTCGCGCGAGGCCATGGTCTACACTGCCGAAGTTGTGCGAGGTGCGCCTTGCCTCTCTTCTCGCCGCTCTCTATCTCTCTTATCGCCGTGTCTCAGGCACAGCGGGTGCTCACACTGGTTCTCTCTCTCTCTCGTCTTCTCTTCTGCTCGTGTGTCGCAGGTGACGTGGAAGAGGTGGTCGAAGTGCTCGCGGACTCTGTCACCAACCCGCTGCTTCTGGAGGAGGACCTCCATGAACAGAAGATCGCAGTTGGTAACGTTCGCCTCTCCTTGGGTCCCACTACGGCCCTCCTCTCTCTCTCTCTCTCCGTGTGTGAATGGTCCTTCACTCACGCCTGTCCGCGACTCGTCGTTCTCAACAACAACCATAGGCAGGGAGCTGGAGGACATGGTGCACGACCCGCCTTCCTGGCTACCCGAGATCTTGCACGAGCTTGCCTACGGCCCGGAGGGCCTCGGGCTCAGCCACTTGTGCCCGCCGAGCAACCTGGAGCACATTGGGCGCGAGCAGCTCCACAACTTTGTCAAGACCTACTACGTGGGTCCGCGCGTGGTGGTGGCCGCTGCCGGCGTCGAGCACGATTCCTTCGTGAAGCTGTGCGCCAAGCACTTCGACAGCCTTCCCGCCACGGACGGCGGCAAGCCTCTCCACGTCCCCAGCGTGTACAAAGGGTACCTTACAGCCCGCCTTGTCCCGCCTTCCGTTTGGTCGTTGCTCACCCCTCTCGCTCGGCCACAGCGGAGCGCACGTGGAGTTCATGAGCCCCGAGAACGAGAAACGGCTTCAAGAGTTGCAGGCAGAGTCCGACAAGCCACCTCCCTCGCACGTTGCCCTCGTATTCGAAGTACGCCCCCCCCCCTCACCCACAACCATCGCTCTGTCCATTCGTACACGCCGTGCCCAGAAGGTGGGTGAACCGGAGCTAACACGTGCCTCGCCTCTCTTGCGTGTGTCGCTGCTACTCTTTCTCCAGGGTTCCGGGCTGAACGACCCTGACCTGTACGCCACATGCGTGCTTCAGAGCCTGCTGGGCGGAGGGTCCTCATTTAGGTAATTCTCGCACCACCTCGTGCGGGTGAGTGTCGGGTATCGTGTTTTTGAGGGACTCAACGTGTGTGTGTGGTGTGTGGCCTGCAGTTCCGGAGGTCCGGGCAAGGGCATGTACACTCGCCTGTACCGCCGTGTGCTCAACAACTATGGCTTCGTCGATTCTGCCTCGTGCTTCAACTCGTTCTATCTGGATTCGGGTAAGCGCCACCGTGTCGCGTTTTTCCCTAGCTCTATTGGCCATGGTCTCTTATCGATGGCAATGATGATGGTGCAGGGCTCTTCGGCATCTATTCGACGGTCCAGCACAAGGACCTCGGCAGCATGCTCCACATCATGAGCGTGGAACTGGTGGACTTGACCGGCTTCTCGGCGCCGATCGGACAGGAGGAGTTTGACCGAGCCAAGAACCAGCTCCGATCGGGTATTCACCCCTTTCGCCCCGCATTTGCCCACGGCGCCATTTTGCTCCCCATCATGCGTGGTACTGAACCTGGCTGCCACTACTCGCAGGCATCTTCATGAACTTGGAGCAGCGAGCGGTGTTGTGCGACGACATCGGGCGTCAGGTTCTCTCTTACGACGAACGCAAATCCGCTCAAGAGCTGAGCGATTTGATCGAAAAGGTGCCTGCCACTCCGGTCTATTCTGAGCCTTTGGGCTGGGGCGCTCGGCTTACCGGTTCGTTTGGGCGGGTGGAATGGGTCAGGTGACCATCGAGGATGTGATGCGTGTGGCGCGACGCATCCTGTCGACGAAGCCCACGCTGGTGGTCTACACGCCCGAGAAGTACGCCACGCTCGTTCCCTCGCACGAGCGACTTTGCGCATGGTTCGACGCCATCAACGATAAGCCCAACGGCAAGGAATCCAGCGAAAGCAAGTGATGAACCCCGTTGGAGTGTCAACGCCAACTCAAAGAAACGGGGACTCCACCCCAGTTGGTTGGCCAACGTTGTTCCCACTATTTCCCTCCTTTCTTTTCGAGCGAAACGTACGGTACCCCATGGCAGAGGAGAGGCAAGCGGCCCTTAAGGCAGTAGGCGAAGTGATGCAGGCAGCCACCTATGCCACCTTCATTACCACGGATGCCACCCATGCACCACAAGCAAGGTTTCCTGAACAAAATCACAGTTGTTCGCCTCTAAATGCGCAGATTCACCAAATCTTTGCAGATTGGTGTATCCAGGCCCACCGGCGAACGACTACGGGGCAATCTACATCTCCACAAACCCTTCCACTCGCAAGGTGCTCCGTCTTCGCATCAGTTCAACCGCCGCGGAGGGCTTTTGTGTGAGTGCTCACTCTTTCGGTCTGTGCCAGGTGGCCCAACTGCGGGCGAACCCAGCGTCAGCCCTCAGCTACACCGCCAAGGACTGGCAGGCGTATGTGACACTTATCGGCTCCACCTCCATCATTGATGACCCAGAGGTGCTGCGCAAGCACTGGCGCGAAGACCTCCTCGTCTATTACGCTGGCGGACCGTTGGGTAACCAACCTGCCTGTCTTTCAATTCACTGTTCGACCCCTCACCTTCTTGTTGGTGCAGGCGGAAACTTCGTTGTGCTCGAGTTCAAGCCCCACCAGATAGAGATCGTCAGCTACCACCACTCCATCGCCACCGATCCCGACAGGTAACACGGCTCTGAGCGCACCCACCGCGCCGCGCACCACTCACCCCCTCCCCTGATGGCGTCAGGTGGCAACCTATGGTGCTGCGGAAGGAAGGTGATTCGTGGGAGATCGATCCTCGCTCGCTGCAGCCCAAGCAGCAGCGCATAAACAGAGAAGACGCGGCCCGGCTCTGATAAGCGGTCGACTTTAGAGGGAGGCCGCGGCGTGGTAGAGGGTGTTGGTGCCCGAGCGGAAGACGATGGGCAAGTTCTCCGCCGCCAGGCCGCGATAGCCGCCGTCTCCGGCACTCTTCGCCGCCACATCGATGATCTTCTTGTACAGGCCTTGTGTTGTCGTCGCACCGGTGAATGGAAAGACGGCACAGCGTCGTCAGCACTTGGCAAAGAGGCGTGCGCGTACCCTTGTAGTAAGGCAAGCCAACAAACTCGGATATCTGAAACGTAAAGCGATCAGCACACGAGGATCTGAGCTTAGCTCTGCAGCAGAGAGCTGCAGCAGTCGTACCGGCATCCACTTGCACTCTTCGATTTCGCTGTCCTGCTTCTTGATGTCGAAGCTTAGAGGCTCCAGTCGGCACACGAAGTAGAGATCGGACCTAAAACAGAACCGACAAGACGGATCAATACTGGTTCGCGAGGTGAAGCTGTGCAAGGTCCATGAGACGCGGCGCTGCGCGTTACCTTCCATGAAAGCTTTGCGTGTTCTCTCGGAAGCACAGAAGCGACACAAACCTCTGGATGAGGAGAAGGCATGATTAGTTGAGTGTGAAGCTGTTGAGGCACTATATGGAGGTTGGGTACGGCATCGATGCCTGTCTCTTCCTTCACCTCGCGCACCACCCCGTCCTTGATCTCCTCGCCCAACTCGAGCATGCCGCCAGGGAACTGTGCACAGTTCGATCAAAAGAGATGGGAGTGGGTGAGCGAGTTCAAGAGAGAAGCAGCGGGGAGGGCAGCCAGCTGTAAACGGACCTTCCATATCTTGGTGATGGGTCCGTTCCTCTCCTTTACCACCAATATCTCCTGCGTCTTGTCGTTGATGACAACACCGCCAACCTGTGCACGCACAGCCCAACACATGTGAACCCTGTGTGGCGCGCACAAAGCGACGGGAAGGAAGGGAACGAACCCCCACGTAGTGCGAGGCAAAGCCGGGAAGCGTGGAAGGTGTCTTCTTCGGCAGCCACAGGGTGAGCATCACGTAAGCCGGATCGGCGTGGTGGAATGCGAAGCCCAGCTGGCCTCGCGGCAACAAGGCGAGTCAGACGCGGAACTGAGTTGGTTTAGGCGGTGGTGCGATACCTCGACGGCGATGGAGATGAGGTGCGCCTTGGCGGAGGGAACCTTCAGCCACACCCCTCGCTTCTCTTCTTCTCGCCACTGTGCCAAGGAGGCTGTTACGGCAGCGTTAGACGACTGCAATCTTGCCAAGACTGAAATCTTGTGCAAGGCATACCCTCAAGCATCTGTCCGAACACGACGAGATCCCCAGGGAGTGCGTCGGCATCGATCAGAACACCACCGTAGTGGTCGCCGGTATACTGGAGCTTGTCTGTTGCTCCCTCCATCTTGGATTGTTTGTGTTTTGAGTTTTGTTTTGCAGAAGAAAAGTGGCGATGGGAACCTCGCGTATCCTGCAAATGAGGAGCCAAAAGATGAAAGATAAAACGACAAAACATCGTTCCGCTTACTTACAGCCGCTGATTCGCGCCGATCTCGTATATTCCATCCTCCCAATTTACATGAATTTACGGACCGATGCGATTGCGTCTTCGTCCTAGTAGTAGGAGCAGCACTGGTTCGTCTTCTTGGCCTGCCACAAAAATTGCTTGCTGGATGCGCTCAGATCTTCGCTTCGCTCGATGATGCTGTCCAGCTTCTCCCCTCGATTCAGCAGATCTTCCATCGAATGGTGCAGGATCTCCTTCACCTCGTCTAGTTCCTTCTGAATGCGCGAGATGTTGTCGGCTTCGTCTGGCTTCTGGTACTTCGTGAGGAGCTCCTTGATCGACGGCGTCGCCATCTGGGTGTCGGTGTTGAAGTTGACCCACTTGTCTCCATTCGCGCTTCGGAACTCGGACAGCGAGAGTGCGCACAGGGAGAGAGCCACCCGCGTTGGGTACGACTTGTCGGTGATGACCGCTGCCGCCAGATTCTCCCCGCTGACGTACGCATGGCACACGTAATCGCCCTCATCGATGACATTCTTCTCGCCAGGGCGCGTGCGCTGCACGACCTGCCTTATGAAGAAGGTCACCAGCTCCTGGACGGTGCCGCGTTTGAAGAAGTTGAACGAGCTGAGCTCGTACTCGGTGCTCAGAAGGGTGGGAGATGTCTCGGGACCCTTGTGCTTGAGGATGGCGATGGCGAACAGCTGCGGCATGTCGATTCGATGGTGCTGAGAAGAGATGGAGGGGTGGCGAGGTGAAGGCGAAGAAGGAGGATGAAGTGATTGCTTTGTTTGGAGGATGTGGCGTTGATGATTGATTGATGGGGCAGGATGGAAGTCGTTTGCTTTGTGCGCCGAACACGTCAGCGCCCCGCCCAACGGGAACTCAACGAAAAGTGTTCAAAGAATGCCCAGAGGCGACTGGAATGCCGCAGAAAAGAGAACCTCCAATCTTAGGTTGTGCTAAAGGCAACGACTCCAGTTTAGGTTCGGTTAGACCACGAATCGACACTCTTGGCGGCAAAGTGGCAGGAGTCAGGCGCGAACTGAGTGCTAACATCCGACGCTGCCCGGCATGAGCGAACACGAGATGGAGTTGAAGGGAGGAAAGGGGGGCAACAAGGAAGATAGCGACAGCACGCCCGAACTGAGCGTGGCGTACGCTCTCGGCAAGTTCAAAAGCGCTGCCCTCAGTTCGTTGACCAACCGATATATGCTGGCGAATATCGTTTACCTGGGCTACACCATTGGCATTCTAATCATAGGTACTGCTCCGCACTGCACTTTGTCAGTGGCGGTTCACTCACTTCTTCCTCCAGATTTTGGTACTGAGGACTATGAAACAAAAGAGATCAACCGGCTCTTTCAAGGTACGCTTCCAAGAGTTCACGAAGTCCGTTTGGTCGCCACCAACGCAGTGTGTGTCTCCTCTTTCCGGCAGGTTTCAACTTTGTGCACTTGGTGTCTGCCTTCCTGTACGTGTGGGCGTGGCGCGGAATCCCTTGGCTGCACATCATTATGATCCCTGAATTTTTCAACATCGTCGAGGCTGCCCTCTACATCACTTCCTCCTTCTACTACGACAAACAAGACACCGAGAGTGACAACCCGTATCTTGACGACAACACTCTACTCACTCACGATCTCGAAACTGCCGCCGCCGTCATCTCCTGCGTAGCCTCCTTCGGGTGGGTTGGGACATGGTGGATCACCTACCTGAGGACTCCTGGCCGAGGTGCGTTTCAGCCAAGGAGCGTGAAAGCTGCTTGGCTTGATGACTAATTCCTCTGGCCAGGATGGACGATTGATGACCCTGATGTCATCGCGTGGAACTGTACCCTCACGGCCTCACTCGTCTATGTGGTCTACAACGCCAAGATACAAGAGGACCATGCAAGCTACGCCACTGAGTACATGTACCGCAACGCCGACATCGTCTACTTCATCGGTGCGGCCTCCCTTAAAGACTCCGCACCAAAAGGTGGTGTGACTGACCCCGACCGGTGCAGGAGCTGTCTTCTACGTCTGCGCCGCAATGCGCGACGATGGATGGTGGTGGTTCATGCCCTTCGCTGGCCAGTGCGGTGTGCAGGTTCCGGTCAAGACAGGCGACATGGACACGGAGCCGAGCCGGAAGACTGTGCGCGGCTTCCTCTATCGCTGCGGTCTCCCGCTCTGGCCCAAGTCCTGGACTTTGGGTGGGTGGTACCCGCGGTTGTGCTGACGTTGCTCGCGAGAACAAAGGCACATTACACAAGGCCAATACGGAATCGCCCATTGAAGTGAGTATATTGACTGCGTCACATTCAAACAGCGGAAGAGGGTGGGGAAGGAGGGGTAACTGTTGCCCTTCGTTCTTCCTCCGGTAGTATGGACCAGTAGGGGCTTACTTCACCTAGCCGAGGCCAGTTGAAGTCTTCGACACTGTTCCAGAAGTTGGTTGGGACATCCAGCGACTCCTGATGTAGTGTGAGTGCGTTGTGAGCATGGGTATGACCAACGTAGGTCGTAAGAAGCCTAGGTACCGCCAATTGCTCCTCAAGTTGTGCGTAGCTGAAGTTGTATGGCGCGAATCGCACTCGATCGCAATTCTCGATGATTGGCTTGCTTCTCGCCAGGAGGTAGAAGTCACTGTCGGTGGTGTTGTGCACGCGCAGCTACGAGGGATGGAGCACAGGACGCGTTAAGATTCTCGCCTCGAGTGCACAAAGACGTCAATTGAAAGTCGCACCTGCTGGGAGGCGATGGAAAAGGAGCACCCTTGACAATCGTACAGGAGGGCGGAACCTGCTACCGGTCCGACGAACACGCTGCAGCTCTTCAGGTTGTACATCCTACGCACGCGCAAACCTGTCAGGGCGCTGCCGTGACAAAAGCAGATGGCGATGACGCGTACCTGATAGCGCGCAGCGGAGTGCAAATGTACACGGTGCAGTCCGTGAGGTTAGATAGCGAGAAGTCGGCCATGTCGCCCTGTCTCTGTGAAGCTTCCCTGAGCAGCACCTGGCCGTGGAGGTCCTTGAATCCCTCCTCTTCGACGACGATATGCACGGCCGCCTTGTGCGTGTGAGCGCTTTCATTAGTTGCCGCTCTTGCACAATGGCCAAAGAAAGGGTAGGTACTGCGGCTTCTTGTTCGGGTGCTGCAGCCGATACTTGGGGTGCCGCCTGCTTCGGAGCAGCTTGGCGCGACTTGAAGGCAAACTTCTTCTTCGGTCGGTTCAGCTCCCGCTGCTTGGTTAGCTCTTCTGTGAGGCCGTTGATGGTCTATGCCAATCGGTGGACAGGAAGGTGAGAAAGTCCTCGACAAAGGAGTGGGCGTTCGGGTACGTTCTGGGCTGATCTAACATCGTAGGACGGGAGAAAGAAGGTCGATTCGTTGAGCAACTTTTGGGCAGTCTCTATACACCCCTCGAGTCGTTTCAAATGGTCAAGGCAGAGGTCTTCGCTTGGAGGCTTCGGATCTTCTTTCGCCATCAGACCGTATTCATTCTTGGTTGAATTAAATCGAGTCCAGAATTCGTTTACCTGCGCATTGCCGCCATGCTCGCTGCTGCCATCTTCCGCTCCACGCCTTCCCCTCGCTGCGGCAAAGTGCCGGTCTAATCGGCTCTTGTTTGCTTGGTTCACTTCCATTTGGCAGATGTTGCGTTTCCCTCCTTTTCCCGCGCTTTTGCCCTGAGAAGAAGGAAGGACAAAAAGAAAACACAGTTGCCCTCTCTCAAATTTAAGATCGATTGCCGCCCACGGAGCGACCCTACTGCACGTCAACAATGCAGAAGCAACTCTCTGGTACTGGCCGACACTGCTTAGGCATGCTTCTTGTTTCATCGTGGAATTGGTTACCATTTCCATCAATTAAATCATTTCAATGATGGCAGGCTCGGCCTTTCTTTCAGCGTTGGAGAATCATGGCGTGTGGAAGGAGGCGCAGCGATCTGCCAGCGGCGAGAAGAGCAATCTCGTCCGCAATGTGCTCGCGCTGGACTCCTTCCAGCAGCTCTTCTTTCACAACCCGGAGGACGGCGGCAGCTCGATTAGTGTGATCAATCTCAAGCGAATCAGATCGGAGGGTGCAGACGAATCGTACCAGGTGCCGATTTCATCTACTCTTCTCTCCAATCTGCTTGAATCTGACGATCCGTTTTGTGCAGACGATCCGCTGCAAGCCGCCCATCGAGTTTCCCATTCGCGAGCTGCTCTTCAACGAGAAGTCCAACTTCCTGTGCGCGGTGGGCCAGTACAGGTGTGCCGTTATCGAGATCTCAGACCACACCAGACGAGAGTTCTTCAGGGAGGAGAACCGGTCCGGTGAGATTGAGTGCCGGTACCGACCACCCTGCCTCCCTCATGATCAAGCCCTCCCATCTCATGCCCGCTCTGCTGCAGGACGCACAATATCGGAAGCTTCCTCCATACCACCAACCCGCGTCTTGCCGTGCACAAGGCAGCCTGGCACCCACTGAGCGATAACCACCTTGCCATTCTTGCCTCGGACAACACGCTCAGGTTTGTTCTTGCTCACTCTCAGCCTTTGCCCGCTCGCTGTATGAGAATGCAGCATTCGCTGACCGTGGCACACGACCACACCATCCCGCGTAGAATCTATGACTTGGCGTCCGACTTCGACGCGCCTGAGCAAGCCCTGCGCTTGTACGAGCTCTATCCGTACCAGGACGAGTTCGACTTCACTGCCGTCGACTTTTCTTTTGGCTCCTCGCGGCTGGGGTGGGACTGTTTCACGATCTACTTCCTGATGGAGGAAGGTACAAGTCAATCTCTCTGGCACTTTACCTCACGTTATCACCGTGCTCACCGTTGCATTCACCCCCTGCGCTCCGTAGGTGAGATATTTGGGCTCAGCCCAGTTGTGCCGTACAACGCGCTGCTGTCCGAAGGCATTCTCACACGGCTAAGGGAGAAGACGGTGGCCAGCATGGAGTCCGACCTCGCGGAAACAGCACAACAACGATATCGGACGCAGCTCAGCTGGCTAACCGAAGGTGTGCTCTCCCCCCCCCCACCAAGGCTTGCTTCGGCCTTGACACTCCTTGCTAAGTCCATGCACCCAGTGAGAGGACAGACGGTCCTTAAGTCGGAGGGCAACGAATGGGACGCGGACGAAGCATACGGCGGTACGCACCACTTGGAATAGSGCGGCGCAGAGGCCGGGCGGACCGGTTGAACCTGACAGTTTGCCATCGTAACCAACGTGATCCAAATCCCTTGCAGGGCGAGAACAGAGACAAGGCAAGCGAAAGGACAGGCCGCGAGGGAGTGAGGGGTGGATCCTCACGAGGAGGCCACCAAACAGACTTCTCCTGTCTCCAGTCCTCCAGGGACCTCTCGAACCCTCTGACGGATTTGAACCGCCAAAGAGAGGCCAAGTGGTACACCTTCCACTGCCTTACGTCCGAGAACCGAGTGCATTGGTATCTTGCGGTGCATCAAGCTAAAGCTCTTCTTTTCGCTCGCGATTTATCAGCCTGTTGGCATTCTCAGCATTCCGTCATCACCCACTGTGATCATTCGCTGCTTCCTGAACGGCTTCGTCGACATCTTCTTCTCCTTTGATGACCTCGAGCCCGATTGGCTCCATCTTCACGCAGGTACTCGTTCGCTCATCAGCTCAATTGGCACTGTGCGGACTTCTGACGTGCTCTCTCTCTGTGTGTGTGTTGTGTTGTGTTGTGTTGTGTTGTGCTATGGCAGAGGAGGATGTGGAGACTGCCGCCTCACTGACCACGTTCGATAGAATCGACTTGGGTCTAACGGTACCGCACCTCTCCGCTGTCCCTCCTGTCCCTCGCCATTAACTTCACGTGCTTCACGCCGCCACACGCACAGGTGTTCACAAAATTGAGTCAGGATGAGGATGAAGAACAACTGCTGCATTCTGCTCTTGCACCTATCATGTATCTGGATCCCGTCAACAAAGCACACGTCTACATTCGGCATGCTGCAGGTATGTCCTCACCTGCTCTTGCGAGCAGCTACCGCCCTACCTGTTGTTCATGTCCCCTCTCTCGCAGGAGTGCATGTGCTACGACTCGCGTGGCTTGACAAGCTCGAACTTTTTGCCCTTTCGGGTAGCTCGTCACTTCCCGATCTTCCGCCCACCGAGGAGGAGGTCCTCCTCCAGACCGTCGCTTCTGCCTCCGGTTCGCTGTTCTGCTTACTGACACGCGCTCAACAGTGTTGGCGCTCAGACATCGTGGCAAAGTTGCTTACCTTTGGGTACCCTTTGTGTGAAACAGACTCAAGCTTCATGGAGCCCTCACCGCTGCTCGGGTTCGAAGTCGTCAAGGACCCAGGCCTGCTCAACTTTTTCGTAGCGATCACCTCCACCGTACGCGCCTCCAATCACAGCCCCCCACGAGTATCTCGGACCGGCTCACTCACTGCGTTGCTTTGTTACCAGTGGAAGTGCCTCTGCATTAAGTTGGACGAATCTATCTATGCCACCTCTCTCCCTGCTCCACCAACTATCCCCCTGTCCCCGATTACCCACGCGACCTCCAGCGGTTCTCCCCCCTCCCCTCAGCCCCAATTTCACGATTGCTGCAGCGCGTTGTCACCAGTGGCTCATCGCCTTCCCCGACCGTCAATTGACCATAACGTAGGTCCGTCAGCGCAAAGCCCATTCGAGGCTGCCATCCTGCCCCTGCTGGAAAAAAGGCTTCCGCGGTACCGCGTCCCTTCCCCATCCAGCACACGCTTCGTTCTTCCCTCCTTTCATTCCCACAAAGAAAATGGAAGCTGCGTTCCCTCACCACGCGATGGCTTGACCTTCTTCTTCTTCTTCGGTTCAGTATCCCGCCCATCTCGACACGGGACGCGGGGGCGCTGTCCTATTCATCTCCGGAGGCCCTCCAGTTCATGGTGGAGCGATGTCAGCTGCTCCGACGGGAATACGTTCTGCACATCAAGAGTTTGAGCGCTGAGATCCACAACCAGTACGCGCGGAGCCCCCCAAATTGGTGTTTGACTTGAGCCACGCCGACTAATTCATTCGCCACTCCAAGAGCGAAAGTGCTGAGCTCGGTGCACGAGAGGCAGGAGGAACAGGCCAGAGTAGTAGCCGAGGCTGTGGAGAGACTGCAGCAGAATGGCGATGTCTTGCAGGTGATTACAACTCTTCTCTTGTTCGTTTGTGCTCACAGTCTCCTGTGCCCTCAGTTCTGCCTCTCATATAACTTGAACGTTCGTTCCCCCTAGGCCAAGATTGAGAAGGCCGCCGAGTTCCAGAAGATCCTCACCCAGCGCTCGCAGCTCGTACGAACCTTGCGCTCATTCGCATGTTTGACTGCGCACGTCTTACTCTCCCTCCGTGCGCCCGACGCACCAGGTCATGGACTTGATCACGTCGCAGAAGCAGGGCCTGTCCTCGGCCGAAAAACAGTTCCTCAAGGAGCTCAGAGAGAAGAAGCAAATGCTACCCGCCTTCAAGGCGAAGATCGAGCAGGTGCCAGATCCCCCCCCCCGCAACGCAGCGGCCCGGTTTCTGATGCGCGCCATGTTTTTGCTGTACAGCTGCGCAACCAGTCAACGGAGCTGCTCAGGGAGCAGGAGGAGACGCCCTACGCCATCAGCGAACGGCACCTCAAGAAGATCCAGCCCATCCTCGAGGAAGAATATCCTTTATGCCGTGTCTCGTGTGCGTGTCGTGTCGTTGGTCGCGTTGTGTGCGTGTCGTGTCGTGCGAAACGCGTGCATTTGCTCCTTAACTCGACTTCACGATGAAGATGATTGCGGACACGGTGGACGGCATGCGGAAGCTGCAGGTCGACATCGAGAAGGAGTTCCCCGACACGTAGGCGCATCGGAGGACCAGACGTCCGCGAACCCAAGGTGGGAAGCTGTTCCTGCGCTTGCTCGTTCAAGAGGGAGTGAGCAATTCGCCCACAGAGAGCCAATGCCATAAAACACGGTGTTCCTTTATTTGCTGCTGGTTTTCCCTCGCTGTGGGAGGTCACGGCTGGAACCCTTGTGGGAGCTTGGTGGGTGGGAAGCCATGAAGCTTGGCTTCTGAGAGCTTTACCCCCGTCAATGTGCTGTTGCTCAGGTCTGCGCCAGAGAGGTTGGCTCCTGCGCGGGTTGGTGGGTGGTGAGCACGCACAAGTTGAACAGCAGGAACATGTGTGACGTGGATAGGCATACCAGCAAAGTTGGCGTTGGTAAAGGTTGTGCCACCACACGACACATTCGCCATGTTGGTTCCTGGGAAGGAAGTTGTGAGTGCCCATTTCTATCAGGCAGGGAACGACAGGCAGGACGCGGGTACCGGACAGGTTGGCTTGTGTGCAATCAGCGTCAGTGAGGGTGGCCCATGTCAAGTTTGCACCTGCACGACGCAATGAGAATCAAAGTGGGTTATCGCGACAAGTGAGCAGCACGCACCAGTGAGGTTGGCTCTCCGAAGGCTCGCCCTCTGCAGCTCGACGTTTGGAAGGGCAGCACCTGCTCGTTCAAAAGCGGGAGTGAGCAACTCGCCCACACAGAGAGTCCAGATCAGCCGCAATGAGCGCACCAGACAGATCGGCCCTGCGGAGGATGGCGCTCCTCAAGTCGGCCCGCAGCATCACCGCTCCTGCAATGCCAGTCCCCCCTTGGGATCAGCTTGGCTTTTCGATGGCGATAGTGGTTGAGTGGTACCGGACAGGTTTGCCTCTCGGAGGTCTGCGTGCATCAGGTTTGCCTTGGTCATCTTGGCATCTGGTGACCAGAAAAGTCAGCGCTGGTTGCTCTCTACCACCGGTTCAAAAGCACAACTGGGCACAGCCGTACTGGCGAGATTGGCTTGTCGCAGATCAGCGTCCTCGAGCTGGGCTTCCTCCAGGTTCGCTCCTGTAGGAAATCATTGTGAGCCCCAGGGCATCGATGACAAGTGGGCTCTGAAGCTGGCGCGCACCGCTGAGATTCGCCCTTCGGAGCTGAGCCTTCCCGAGCCTGGCCAGGTGCAAGTTCGCGCCTGCGGACACACAGCACAGACAGTTCAGCTGAGTGTTCTTCGCGATTCCCCTTGACTTGTTTCTTTGGCCCACGTGCGTACCGGAGAGGTTCGCCCGGGTGAGGTTGGTGTTGGCCAGCTGCACCTCGCGCATGTTGGCCCCTGCGCGCAGTGTGCACCGTGGAAGTGAGCGGCGCGCCCTCTGGCCTGTGGAAGAAGGAGCGGGAGGAGCGAGAGGGTACCCTCCAAGCAGGCCCCACGCATCACGGACAGGCCCAGGTACGTCCGACACAGCGTCGCATCTACCAAGACGCGCCCAATGAGCCGGGGTTGTCGGCCGTCAGGGTGGGTGGTGGTGGGAGGCTTGGCACCTTTGAGATTGGCCCCGGTGAGGTTGCAGTCGGTGAGGGTGGCCTCAGTCAGGTTGGCCCACTGGAAGTCGACCCCGCGCAAGTCGCACCGAAAGAGTCTGGCGCCGGTGAGGTCCATGCCGCACAGGCTCAACCCCTGAAGGTCCATCCCGCTCAGCTTCAGGGGCCTCTCGTGGCTCATCTTCTGCACCAATCGGACCAGGTGCTTGGCCTTCAAGGGAACGTAGGTACGGCCGCTACCGCCGCCCAGGACGGGCGGCACCACCTCCCCGCTGGACTTGGCCAGCACTTCGTCCTCCACCTCATCTTCCTCCACCAGCAGCCCGCCCACCGCCGAACTCGACATGGCGTCTTCCATCTCTTCGTTGTGCCGAATGCCTGCCGCGCGTGCTGCAGACCGCAACGCACACGCAGCAAAGTCGAAGGCACGTGCACCAAACCAAAAGGAAAATGCGGGAAATGAATAAATAACTCCTTTTTTAAGGTGGCGCTCTGTACAACAAGACGACGGTGGTGGTCGTGAGTGGTGTGGGTGACGGTGATGGCGATTCAGGCTTCTTTCTTACTGGTAGTAGGCAGAGTGCGGGTAGCTGTAGTTGGTGGAGGGCGAGGGGTGGTGCGGGGGCAGGTGGGCTGGCGACATGGTGGTCGGTGGCCCGTTCACTGTGGCGTAGGCGCCGCCACCAGGCATCGACGACGATGACGAAGAGGGGTGACCGTAGGAGGGATGTTGGAAGCTGGGGTAGGGCGACGATGACGATGATGATGGCTGTTGAGAGGCGGAAGAGGAGGTGGTGGGGTGGCCGTAGGGAGAGGAGGGCACGACGGGAGAGTAGCTGCTGCTCTCCGAGGCGGAGCCGTAGGGCGACATGGCAGAGTAGCCGCCGCCACCGCCGCCGTGGTGGCCCGCGGCAGCACTGGCTGCGAGTCGGTGCTCCCGCTGCCGCTCTGCCCAGATCTCGTGCTGGAGGTCGGCGCACTGCAGTTGGAGAATCAAAATTGTGTCTTCGGGGTGCCCGCCTGCGAACGCACAACACGGAGTGGAGAGATCAGAACACATGTGCACCCCCGCCAAGGCGACCACACAACACTGCAGGTACCGTAGTCCATCTCGGCCTGGAGTAGAGAGACGAAGCGCTTGGTGGCGGCCTCGGTTTTGTTATTGATCGCGGCGCACTTGGTCTTGCTGGCCGTTTCCCACTCCCCGGCGTCGAAGGCCGGCGTGGGCGAATCGAGTGCGCTGGCAACAAGCGCGAGCCTCTTGAACGCGTCGCCTCTCGTCGCAAACGCCCCGTGCAGGTCTGAAAAGACAATCGCCAACGTTAGAAGCCATCGCCATGTCCGAGCGCCACATCGCGAAACGTTACAGCACGCCTGCAAGCACGCCTCAACACCTAAGGGAGAGAGAGCACTTGCCTGGAGCAGGTTGCTGGTGCGGTGGCTGCTGCTGGTGGTGTTGCTGCTGTTGATAATGCGCGGTTTGGTGCGAGTACGCCGGATGACGCTGATGCTGCTGCTGTGCCTGCTGCTGTTGCTGTTGCTGCTGTTGTTCTCGAAACTCGCGCTCCTTCTGTTCCCAGGTGGGCACGGGGTAGGGTTCTCGCTTGACGTGCGAGGTGGAGAGGCTCAGCGGCGCTCCGGTGTACGACGAGGACGATGAGGAAGATGAGACGCTGGCGCCTGGCGGTATGGGCCGCATGCCGCCCATCGACGAGGAAGAGGGTGACGAGGGCACGTGTGCCGCGACGGGGCGGGCGTAGGGCGAAGGAGAGGACAAGGCCGCAGTGGAGGGAGAGACGACAGACGAGGGAGAAGGCTGATAGAGCGACGCGGGAGAAGAAGGCACGGGCGTGCTGGAGGCCGCTGGTGGCGGTGTCGATGCCCCCAGAGAATAGGGCGACGCGGCAGCCGCGGGCATGGAATACGCAGCAGCCGGCGCTCCCGCTGGGCGATAGCCTGCTGCACCAGGTGCGCCGTAGGGCCTGCAAGCGGCGACGGTGGTGCGTCAGCACAGGATGATGTGTCACATCCCGGCAATCGAAACGCCAAAAAAATGAAAATAAATAAAAGAAAAAGGGAATAACGAATGGGAAGGGGCAAGTTGAATGTACATGTAGGCAGAGGCATCAGAGGTTGGTGGGTGGGGCTGGCCGCTATAGATCATTCCACCCGGAGTGCTAGAAGTTGCTCCAACTGGAATGCTCCCTCCCCCGTAGCCGTATTGAACGCCCCCAGTTGCTCGCTGCTGCATTCCGCCAGCCGATGCGGGAATGTGCCCGCTTCTCTGCTGCATTTGTTGAATTTGCGAATGGGGCGTGTCTGCTCGAGTACGTAACGTCCTCGGCTGCAGAAAATGAATGCAGAGAGCCTCGATCAAATGGCCCACCGCGATCTTCTGATCGTTACGCAAAATGATAGAAACAAAGAAAATAATAAATAAATGCAATTCTGAGAACATTTTCGAGGCCGGCAAAGACGGGGCCATCCATTTGAATGGATGGAGAAGCAGGAGGTGGTTGCGGTCATTGTGCTGGACGAATCGGAGGAGGAGGTGGTTCAACTCGAAGTCTATGAGAGCGAACGAGCAACGACGGAAGGGTCGGTCGATCTTGATGGCCTGGCAACGCAGGAGCAAGGAGAGATGAACAGCAGCCGAGATGAGGATGATGAGGCCTTCGCGCCTTGGCCGTTTAAACAACGAAACAAGCCGCCTGCCGCCACTTCGCGTGCAAGTGCTGCCAAACCGAAGAAAGGCAAGGCAGATGACTTCAAGGCGCTCGATGAGGAGGAGCTGCTGGCCGACCTCTTCGGTGCTGCAGATGACCATCGTCCCAAGAAACTTCGTAAGAAGAGCACCGACGAAGCCGAGCCGCCGGCCCGAAAGCTGCGGAAGACGCGCAGCCGTGAGCGTGGTGTCGTCCATCCCAAGCTCAATCCGCTCAAGATTACCGGCGGCAACACGAAAGCGAAGCCACCCTCGCCCGAGGAGGTGGAAGCGGAGAACGGGCTGGAGGACAGCGTAGAGGACGTGGAGGGAGAGGAGTGCCCTCTCTGTGGGCAGCGGTTCAGTGCCGACCTGCTGCAGGCCCACGTCGAAGCCGAGCTCGAGCAGCGGAATCCCTCCGCCGCTGGCGGGCAACAGGCGCCGAGGCCGCAGCCACGAAGTCAAAGCGGCGTCGAAGTGGTGGTGCTGGACGATGAAGACGACGAGGAGGAGATCGAGTGCAGCGGTGACGGCGGCGAGCCGGAGGGAGACAAGGCCGAGTGCCCGTTCTGCCAGCGACACTTCCGGCGCGGCGTGGAGCTCGAAGAGCACGTGCACCACGAGATGACCCTGCGCGAGAACGGCCGAAGCGGAGGGGCCAGCGGGGAGCAGACGAGGCGAGGAGGCGCGGGCGAGTGTGAAGGAGGAAGGAGGACGGTGACGAGGACGCACCTGCCGCTGGTGCGCCAGAACTCGCGGAAGCTGCCCTCTTCTTTCGGTGCCAATGACGCGCCGGCCGATGGCACTCTGAACTCCTTCTTCGCCAAGCGCGCTCCGGCATCGGCGTCATCTACTGCTTCTTCGTCGTCCTCGTCGTCTGGCTCGGTCGCGCTCGTGCCCGACTCGCAACCCGCAAGGTCGCAGAAGAGACCAGCAACGGAGGGCGGGGAGGACGACGCTGAGGACGAGGACAACTACGACGACGTCACCTTCAACTTCAAGTGCGTCTTGGCCTGTCCCCTTGGCACATAACAAACGCGCGCAGAGGCTAATATGGTTGTTGCCTGTCGTGTGTCGTGTGCGTGCGACAGGCCGTTGTGGGCGACCCAGGAGTTGCCGTACGACTACCAGAATCAGTTCAACAAGCAGAAGAAGAAACGAGGAAGAGGGGCCAAAAAGGCGGCGTGCGAAGAGGAAGAAGAGGAGCAACCGGTGGAGGTCGACCTGGTGGAGGAGATCGAGGAGGCCGCTACGCCCCCCAAGCGAGGGGGAAGAGGCGGAGGCAGGGGAAGGGGAGGCCTCACGGGACGAGCAAGCAGCACCATCAAGAAGAGCTGGCGTGGAGCACGAAGAGGCGGGCGAGGGCGAGGTCGAGCCAAGAGGGGTGGTTGAAAACAACAGCCATCGATCGACGCACCACGTCTTTCTCCCACACGCGCGCTATTTATTCGTCTTGCTTAAGGGCGCCGAGCAAGTCCGTCGAGTCTCTTCTTCTGCGTTCATGCCCTCATGTTGGCGTCAATGTCCAGGTCCAGGTCATCGTCGTCGTGCACAGGCGCCGTGCGCTGTCCTGCACGCGGGGCTGTCGAAAGGGGGAGTCAGGTGGGCGCATAGAGGGTGAAGGGTGGGAGTGGCGGTACCGGCGATGACCTCGATGGCGGCGACGCGGTGGAGGCGAGTGCCCAGCCACAGGAGCCACAACTGACGCCCAGAAGCGTGTCAGCGAGCGGACACGCAAGAAACAGGTGATTGTGGTTGGGTCGTACGAAGTGGGTGGCGTACCGGGAAGGCAACGACGCCCCAGAAGAGCGTGGTGACGCCAAACACGACGAGGAGGTCCTCGTTGAAGAAGGAGGCAATCTCGAAGGCGAAGGAGAGAAACCCGATGATCGCGATGACGATGCCCAGGTACGCGTGGCCCTTGCTGGGGAAGTCGGGCTTCCTCCAGAACAGGTACGAGGCACACAGCAGCGCGAGGCCCACGGCCAGGTAGATTGACGAGAAGATCCAAATGCTTTGGGCCTGCGCCGATGACGAAGGAGAAGTAAGGACGTGGCGGAGGGCAGCGTTAAGGAGAGACAACGCACCTGGGTCATGCGGAAGCTGATCTCAAGGGCGCTGTAGTTGACTGCATGGCCCGCCTCGTAGTCCTTGACCTCTTCTGCCAGGTTGTAGGCTTCTTCATAAGCTCTGCAGCAGCCATGTTAGAATTTGTCGCCCACGACTGCTGTAGAAAGGCGGTGCCGTACCCCATGTCCTTCAAGAACTCGAAGATGGGGAGGATGGTGGCGGCCACAAAGGCGTAGACCATGAGGTTCTTGGCCAGCCCCGGAGAGTGCTTGAAGATCTGCATTGCACTTGTTAGTGCACTCCTCGTGGCTGGTGTGGTGGATTGGACGACAGAGGAACGAGGCGGTACCTTCTTCACGCACAAGATGCTGTAAAGCGCGAAGAGGAGGCCCTGTGGAAAGAAGCGAGGCCAGCAAGTGTGTGAGGCATGTTCATGCAAGAAGGAGGTGATTGTCCCCAGTCGCATACCGCGCACACGAAGAAATCAATGGCTGCACGGCACGCGGCAGACAGCTCCGTTAGGTTCAAGTGGAACGCGACATAGAGCACAAGAGCTTGACAAAGGTGAGCCGTACCAAGCAAGTAGGAGAAGGTGGAGCGCCTGTAATCCCAGAGCTGCTTCAGGTACACTGGGTCGAGCTGCACGTCGGCCGAAAGCAATCAATACCCGTTCAATCGAGCGTCCAAGGCAAGGGGCGTACCCTGGATTTGTAGAGCGTCGCATCATACCTAGAGGAAGGGAGAACACCATCGTCACCGCAGGTCTTGTGGTGGAGGCGGAACAAGAGGGGTGGGGGCGGTACGCAGGGTAGGTGTCGGTGGTCCAGCCAAAATAGAGGAAAACGGCGATGACCGAGGGCACCCACAACAAAAGCATAGCGATCCATGCGGCGTAGCTGCCACCCACTATTCTCACCATCTTCCGCTTGATTCTTCTTCGCGTCTCTTCTGGCAAACAGCCTCCAGATCCAAACAAGGGAAAATCATTATTGTTTTTTTTTTGAGATTAAAATTAGATTTAGATTACCCCACCATTTATTTGGCGGTGCATCGATTAGAATACACAGTGCTAACGATAGGTTACCTTCGGCTGCACGAAGGTACCACTGGGCCGGCCATGTTATAGTGGATTGCCGCACTCGGAACAGAAGCGGGCTCCATTCCCTGGATTACCGCACTGAGAACAGAAACGCGCACCGCTCGCGACACCACCGGCACTGGGGCGAGGCGCCGCGTTGACGGGCGTGTCACGAGACACGTTGGTGGCCCAACCTGGCGTCGCCGCTTGACGGTGCACTTCAGTGCCTGGACCCGAAGCCGTAGAGCCTGCGCCAGCATGAAAGAAACGTGAATCTTAAGATTGATGGAAATCTAGATGGAGCAAATTTCGTACCCGCTCGAACGAAGCCGGGCTGGACGTGGCCCGAAGGTGCGAACTTGCCAGCATCAACCTTGTTGGGTTTGTAGCTATTGCTGCCAGGACCGGCCGCCTGCACTCGGGTACCCTGCACGCGAGCCGACGGCAGCGCTTTGCCAGGGTCAAGCCTGTTGGGCTCATACCCCGAAGATCCTGGGCCG
>CDFN01050529.1:0-13640 GCA_000826445.1 Acanthamoeba quina | reverse complement strand
GTGTGGCCAAATCGGTCGTGATTGCCTTTGTGGGGTGGTCACGCGAAGCGGCGCGCTCGTGCGAAATGGCACGCACAAACGCACACAAAGTTGTTGGGGAAAACGGTTGGCGGGGTTGCCAAAGATAACAACCCCACCCCACTCTGCCCCCCTCTCTCAAGCAGTCAAAGAAGGCCTTGTCTTTTAGTTTCAAACGGCCTCCGTGGTGCCTTTCCTTTGTAGCCTCTCTCCCCTTCTTGCGCAGCTCTCCTCAGACGCGGCGTGCCATCTTCAAAAACAACAACAATCGATCAGTAGAACAAGGGAAAGAGGTAGAGGAGCGGGTGGTGAGACGACATGGATCGCAAGCGGACGGGGATGTCGTTAGATATGGTGGTCGAGGAGGAGGATTACTTCTTCCACTCGTCGTCATCTTCATCGTCGTCAGATTCGGAAGACGACCACGACTGGCTCGATTCGGCCTTCATGGGCTCCTTCTGGGTCAAGGACCCCAACGAGGAGCGCGATCGAGAGCGATGGATGGCCTCCAAGCTGGGCATCCAGTGCATCGCCCGGCGGCTCGAGAAGGAAGCCCGGCACACCATCAGAGCCCGCGTCCGCGCCGAGAAGAAGGAGGCCCGCAAGAGGCAACGGCTCGCCCACCTTCAGCGAATCGAGGAAGACAAGCGACGCGAGCAGCAGCAACAGCAGCAGCTCCTCATCCTGCAGGCCTCGCTGCTGGAGGAAAGCCTGCGACCACCGCTCATGGTCAGCGAGATACTCAAGGCTCGGCGGCGGCGAAAGAGCGAGGGGGGCTACGGCGACCAGAGGGTGGTGACCACCCACTCGCCCGTCTACGGCCTCATGGACGGGGGCTCGCGGATAGGCGAGTCCGGGCAGCGGGGGGCGCTGTTCCTCAAGCCGCGTTCGCTGTCGACCAACGAATACAGCGACGACAGCAGCGCCAACGACGAGAGCGACGGCGACCTGTCGGTCCCTGTGCCCGCCCCGCTGGGCAGGCGCGTGTCGGTCGATGTGGACGACGAGGAGAGCGACGAGAGCAACAACAGCGACTGCGGCAGCCTGGGCGAAGAAGGGCGCACCCCGTCCTTCGATACCCTGGACAGCGCGCCGGAGGTGCGGCCGGGGGCGGCCTTCAAGCTCGAGTTCAAGCGGCGGTGGAGCCTCAACTTCGCCACCACCGTCCAAGCCGTCAACCCGCCCTTGGACTCGTCGTCGCCCACCTCGCCCGCCATCTCCCCCTCGTCGGCCACCACGTCGCCCCTCACCACGCCCACCTCGCCCACGCCCTCGTCCCCCTCCTCACTGTCAGTGCCGGCTCCGTCGCCACTCAGCTCCGGCTCGCAATCGCCGTCGTCGTTCCGCTACCTGAGCTGGGTGCGGGAGGGCGGCAGCCTCATCCTCAACCGCGACAAGGGCAAGCGCGAGCGGCGCGGGTCCACCTTCGATGGTGACAAGAAGGCCGCGGCGGAGTGGCGCAAGCGCACGCGGGAGAAGGCCGCTGAGGGCGAGTCGGCCCAGGGGCTGCACCCGGACGCCGCGGGCCGGCTTCGCAGCTGCACGGTCTCGGCGGTGGCTGGCACCGGGGATCTGCAGGTGTTGGCCGACGAGGCCAAGAAGCGCAGCGTGTCGGTGGGCAACAAGAGCGACGCCCTCCGCGTGGAGCCCCCCAGCAAGTCCAAGGGCAAGCGGGCCGACAACAAGTCCGAGGTGATGTTTGACAATGCGCCGAGTTCGGAGGACACTACCTCAACCACCACCTCCACCTCCACTTCCACCTCAACGTCATCAACCACCACCACCTCTACTCCCACCTCCAGCCCCTCGGCCGAGATGACGTCGTCGACGTCGAGCTTCGAGCGAATCAAGCGGCAGCTGTCCGGCGGCCTGGACAAGAGACGGCGCGGGATCATGCTGTCCCGATCGCGCTCCCTCACGGATCGTAATCGCGGCTCGCTCGAGGGCTACTTCGCCAACGAGACTGTCACCGCGGAGGCCAGTGGCCCCGACACCCAAGCCCAGCCAGACTCCTACCCATCCGTCACCGTTGTACAGCTTCAGTACGTGCGACCTGCCCTTTGACGTTTGCGGCCAACCCCCCTAACAGTCATCACGATAGAGGGTCGGAGAACGGGGGCAAGGGCGGCGGCAAGCCCGGATCGCCGGTCCAGCCGCGCAGCAAGACGGTGACGAAGGAGCTGCGCACCTCCAAGTCGTGCCGCAACTATCGCGCGGCGGTCGGCCTGAGCGGGCTCAGCACGTCGGGCAGCCTCCTCACCAACAACAGCTCGTCGAGCAGCGGGCCTGTGGCCACGGATGAACCCGTGGACGCAGGGCAGCAGCGCAAGCTCGAGAAGGAGCGGCGGAAGGAGGAGAAGCAGCGGGAGAAGGCCGAGAAAAAGGAGCGCGAGCGGGAGAGGGAGCGGGAGAAGGAGCAGCAGAAGGAGCTCCTGCGGCGGAGCCGGCGCGCGACGGATGTCTCAACACCGTCACCCGCAGCGAGCCCGCGGTCCTTCATGAGCCGGCTCTCCGGCGTGCCGGGCTAGCCCGCACTGTGCCCTCGCCCACTACCCGGCCAGTTGTACACTTTCGCCCCTTACCTCTTTGTTCAATAACAGCCACCTCAACCTCGATAGACAAACCGCGCACGGCACGCAACTAACTCTGGGCAATGACTAGCCGGCTCGGTCCTGGCTTCAGGTTGGGCTACCCGCCCCCATCAAGCAAGTGGCTGGAACCTGCCCATTTCCTAAAAAGCTTCCGCGTGATTGAGATCGCTGACGAGAGCACCAAGGCTGACAAACGTTTCTGGATGCCCACGACCGACAGGCCGTTGAGCGAGTCCTTGCCGATTTCGTGTTCGACCTTCAGCTTTCGCTCGAGGCGGGCCTCCACAAGCCCCTCATGACGAGCTTCACAACTTTGCAGAGACGGTGGGAAGCCGCCTGGTCGCTGTGGACACGCACAAGAAATCTATTGTCCTTGCCTCCCCTGCCAGGCCACCCGCTACGATGCCCGACGGCGCCTTGTTTCTTCCGATCACGCAGTGCATGGTCCCTACGTTGTGGCCTTCTTCAACCTCAAGAAGAGCTGCAGCTCTACGTTTTCGAACGAGCACAGGCGACAGGTCATGAGTTACGCGCATCGCCTGCAGACCCTTGAGCAGACCGAGCGCACGGAGATCACTGCCTTCTTGATCAATGACAAGAGTGTACAACTTTTTTTGCAGATGTCTTTGCACCTCCAGTGCCGGACTCGCGACCAGCCGTGCGGTCTCCATCCATCGAGAGAGTGGATCTGCCATCCCCGAGGGCCTCTACCAACAACAGACCTTCTTCACGGCCGGAAACCTTGGCAGAATGCCCGTCAGCCATCCCTTCACCTCGCTCATGCATTCGACTTCCTTGGTTCAGGCATGTCTAGCAGGGTGTTTGCCATCTGCAATCAAGATAACCACACCCTCAAGGTCATGACCGAAGAAGAGGATAGTGAACACGAGTCGGCAATGCTACGGATCATCGAGAAGGAGAAGATACCACACGTACCCAGACTAATCGAGGCTGGGCAGGGCGCACTTGTGCTCTCCCCCCGTGCAACCCCAATTGTTGTGGGACAACTTCACTGCCGGCATGCTCTACAGATCCTCGATACTAGCGCTCTGGAGGCCATTCACAAGATCTCACTCTACCACCGAGACATTCATCCAGCAAACCTGATACTGGTGGGACATGACATCCTCATCAACGACTAGGGCTGCGCTGGGCAAGGAGACGAAGATGTCGAGTACGCCGGGACCTTCCTCCATGCCAGCGATCGAGTGCTCAAGGAACTCGCTTCTGGCAACTCTGTCTTTCGTCCGACAGCGGCCGACGATTTGGAATCGCTGGTGCGCACAACGTTCGTGCCCAACTACAAGAGGGCGACCATCAGACGCCTGACGGCCAAGGACCTGCGCAAGAAGGCGCGAACTGCTGGAGATCTGGAACTCTGAGCACGTTCTCCCTCACGCGTGGAAGGAGTTGTTTTAACTTCGCACGCAAGACCGACTACGAGGGCCTCAGAGCGGCGCTCGTGGCTCTCATCCCTTGAGTCTCTCCCGCCCATCCCTGTAGCAAACACCGATGTAGCTGGTTTCAACCAAACACGAGAACTGTGGTTTACAGCATGTACACTGTCTTGTACCCCTTGCCTCCGAGCCGTTGCTGCTGCGCAAAATCGATTCGAAGAAGGGGAAAAAAGAACGCACACCTCCCAAGCACACATCACGAAGGGAAGAGAGATGTTGTTTCGCGCGATCATCAAGAAGTTCCGGACGGAGGAGGAGGACATCGAGTACCTGGAGGAGGCGCTGTGGAAGTTCACAGCCTTCGCATCGATCTGCCTCATCATGACCACTGCCGCGCACGTCAGCAAGACAGGCGCCCCCGCCCCCCTCGACTTTGCCGCGCTCCACTCCAACCCCCTCTAGGCCTCACCTCTCCACCTGCCGTAGCAACACACCACCATCATGAGGAGCATAAAAATGCTTTCTCATTTTTGTTTTTCCCTGGCGAAATGTACACGATTTCTTTTAAATTATTATCAATCATCGAAGGAGGAGAAGATGGACGGGAGGCGGTGGGAGGTGGTGGACGTGCGCGACGATCCGGAGGCACATGACGAGCTGCTTCAGCGCTTCTACGATCTGCTCATGGTGCCGTCCTTTCCGCCGGAGGAGCTCGACGAGCTCGACGTCTGGCGCGACAGCCTGCCGGAGTGCTACCCCAAGTCCATCTTTCACATCCTCCTCGCTCGTCTCCGCGAAGAGGAAGACGGGGGCAGGGACGAGAAGGCGATGGTGGGCGGCATGTTGGTGTTTGAGTACTACCTGCAGTCCAGGTGCGGCTTCGTGTCGTACGTGGTGGTGTCGCCGGTCCATCGCGGCCAGGGCCTCGCCCAACGCCTCCTCGACGAGGGCGCGCGGATCATGCACCGCGACGCCCTCCAGCGCCACGGCACCCCACTACGCGCCATCTTCCTCGTACCCCACCTCCTCCTTCGGCCTGTGTGGTCAGGTCATCTGTGCTGATTGGCCAATCGTCGGTACAGGAGACGCACTCGCCCGAGAAGGTGGACGCGGCGACTGACGTCATCTCGCCCCACGTGCGCATACGCATCATGCACCAGGTGGGTCCCTCCGCCACTGCCGACGCGACGCCGCATTCGCTCTTCTTCGTTCTTTGTGCCTTCTCTTGCGTGGTGGCGGCCTGATGCTTTGGGGGAGGGGGTGCAGCTTGGCTTCAGGCGCGTGGTGGTGGACTTCTTCCAGCCGCCGCTGGCCGAAGGGAAGGAGGCGTTCAAGGGGCTGTGGCTCGGGGTGTACCAGCCGACGGCCGAATCGCGGACGGACACGATCGAGGCAGACCTGGTGCGAGCCTTCATCGACGAGTACTGGCTCGACTGCTGCGGGCCCGACTTTGCCGACGACGACGTCTACCGGGAGATGGCCCTCCAGTTTGTGCCCGCCCGCACCCACTTTGCCGTCGTCGACTTCACCGCCCCACCTCCTCCCTCACCAACAGCAGATTGAGGTAATGAACAGTGAAATGTTTAACTGTTTATTTACGTGAGACGTTCGCAACCAGCACAACCACAACACACGACACAGGTACACGCACAACTAAAAATGGTTGTGTTCACTTCACTTTGTCGTGCGTGTGCGCGTGTAAGCGAGCGTGTGTGCGTGTGCGTGTGCGGAGTTGAAGTTGTTGCTGTGTGCGGATATTGGGTAACTAATTATTTGAGTGGTGGTGAACATAGCAGTGGTGCCCTTCCCTCATTCATCCTCCCTTCCCTTCCCTTCAGCCGCTGATGCTTGCGCCTCTCCAACACCACCTCCTCTTCACATGCTTCTCCGCCTCCACTTCCTTACATCACTTCTCTACACATGCGCACATCACCCGCCCATCCCCGCTTTCGCCCTCCTTCCTCTCCACGCCACGCCATACAGCGCCATCCACTCCCACTCCACCACATAGAATGAGAAGTACCGAAGCAGCAGCGACGGCGTCGCAGGGATCAGTAGCGGGGCCTGCTGGGCGGGTTGGGCGGGATGCGCGAGTTGGGCGAGGCGTAGGGGACGAAGCCCGCTTGGGCGGGCGGGTAGGACTGGAAGCCGTGTGACGCGGGCGCCGCCGGGCTGCCCTGCATCTGCTCGTGCGTCCGCTTTTGACTGCCTCCCACCTGCGACTGCTGGGCGTGGTAGCTGTAGGTCGATGACGTGATGGTTGGACCGGCCGACGTGTGAGGTGGGCGGATCGGAGTAGGCGTGCCGCGGAAGGCCCCCAGCAAGGGAGTAGGCGCTGCGCCATAGGAGCCGTAGCCAGCGGTCACGCCGGGCCGCGGATGCGAAGATGGCACAGGGGCCGGGTAGGCCGTGGGTCGCGTGTGTGGCGCGGGCGGGGCGTAGACTGGTCGATGCGGCGGGGCGTACGCCGGTCGTGGCGGCTGGTGGGAGGGTTGCGGGGGGTGGAACCCGAGGTTGGGCCGCTGCCCACCACCAACCCAAGACAGCCCATGAGCAAATTACAATAAAAACGAGGCACTCCGGTTGCCCTCAGGGGCACACATACCTTGGCTGGAGGAGGGCCACCTGGCGGTGTGTGGCTGGGCTGGTAGGAGGGTCCGGTCGGGCGGTAGCTGGAGTAGGGCCCGCCCAGTACTGGGGAAGGGGCCGGTGCGGTCGGTGGCGTGGGAAGAAGCGGCGCTGCGGAACTCGGTGAGCCACCGCGATAGCCACCGCCGCGCGGCAGTAGCTGATGGAGAGAGGGCCTGAAGCCATAACCTGGGCGTACACGGCAACACAAAGGCCGTCAGTGCTTGTGAGGTTGGGGGGGGGGATGAGAGTGAAAACCTTGGTTTGGAGGTGTGGGACGGTGTGGTGGCTGGTATGGGCCATAGGGCGTGCGCACTGCTGACCCGAACCCACTGCCAATTAAGCCGCGGGCCGGCCCGAAGCTGAAATCACCTCTGCCCCACCCGCTTCGCATCGCCGGAAAGTACCCGCCCCTTCCGCCCCGCCCATGATACTGGAAGGCAACGTGCGTCCGCCGACGGCCGTGGAGTGAGCAAACAAGCACGGGGCTGTGCATGCGAAATGGCGGAGCCCTGGGGGGTGCGTACCGGGAGTGATGGTGGTGGATAGAGTCCGCCACGGGCGTAGGGCTGTCCACGGTGGGCCGCGGGAGGATTGATGCGCGGGGATATGGGTCCGGTGGCAATGTGCGCCTTGGCGGGGTTTCCGAAGCTGATCCTGATGTGCGACCCCCGGAACTCCTTGTCGTGGAGCGCGTCACGGGCTACGACCGATTCGGGCCACGCCATAGCCAAACCAACAGACCAGGGAAGGTGCGGAGTGAGTGTTCGGCCCAGTAGAGCGATTAGCATTGGAGGGCGCGTACCCTTCTCCGCCTCCTCGGCTGACGAAAGCGTGACAAACGCGAAGCCGCGCGGAATCGCGTTCATCGGATTGAAGGGCACGGTCACGTTCTTGACCGTGCCGTGCTGGAGGAACAGCTGCCTCAGCCCATTGTAGTCCTGCACCACGCCGCGCGTTGATTAGAACCCGTGGGGGGGGGGCAGTCTTGTCCGTGCAGCCCTCGGGGTGCGTACTACAAAGTTAGGAGGCAGCTTGTCGACAAAGAGGACTGGGGAGTGGAGCTCCTCGAGCTTGCCCAGGCGGCACCAGTCGATACGGAGGGACCGCCCGTGGAAATTGGTTGCGCCCAGCAGCGCCTTGGCCGCACCGGCCTGCGCCTTGGTTCGCATCTCGACGAACCCGTAGCCCTTCTTGCGCCCTGTGGCCGTGCTCCTCATCACCTGGCCGCTCTTACGTCAGGTGACACACACACACACACACAAACGCAACGTGGAGGCGAGACGTACGATCGTTCGCTCAGGCTCGCCATGAGCTTGGAAAAGGCTGCGGAGGTGCTCGGGCTCGACGTCTTCGTTGAGATTGCCCACGAAGAGGAAGCACTCCAGCGGGGCATCGCTCACCTGGAGCACCTTGTCCTTGACCCTCAGCGGGTGCTCGGCAAAGTGCGCCTTTGCCTTCTGCGCGGCGTTGTGCGGCATGCGGACCACGACCACTTCCCGCCGCGACGGCTCCACCACCAGGCAGTGCACCTTTCCGAACTCGGCAAACACCGGCTCCAGGTCCTGTCGCCCCCACACGTCGGGGTGTGTGTGTGGTGTGTCGTGTGTGCACGCGCGTGTGTGTTAGCCGCCATTCCAGAGCGAGACGAGAGGGAGGGGGAGAGAGGCGTACGGCCGTGGTGATGTCGCTTCCTACGCCGGTCACCTGAAGTGCGTGGGAGGCGTTGAATGACGCGAGCATGGCGGCCAGGGCTCGTTCCTTCTCTTCCGCGCCGAGTTCCGTGCGGTCGAGCGGCCTGGCGTCGCTCTCCGTTCTACGGCGCTGCTGTTGTGGTCGTGCCTGCTCCGTCTGCTCGGCCGTTGGCGCAGGCGCAATCCCCTCTGCCCGGTTGGCCTCTGCCGCCACCGCCGTCGACAACGATGGTGTTGGTGATGGTAATGTTGTCTCGCTCTTCTGTACACTCACCCCGCCGTCGTCCTCGTCATCAGTATCGTCGTCCGAGCCCATGTCCACGCCCTCATAGTGAATCCCATCGTCATCGTGGTAGGCCTCCTCTTCCTCTTCCTCTCCCTCTTCGATGACCTGACAACCGGGCAATGGCGCAGTAGCGGGCGCCACCTCTCCCTCTGCTGCCAGCTCGAGCAAAAACCTCTGGGTGCTGCTGCTGCCACCTGGTTCAGCTTCCACCATGTTGTGTGGTTGTGGCGGCAGATCAACTGGAGCGCTGCCTGCATCTTTAGTAGAGTCATTCGAAGTTGGTGGAGACGGAGACGAAGATGAAGATGTCAAGGAAGCTTGGGGAGAAGATGCAGATGCATCACCTCTCTCCCCTGTGGGATGACTCTGCCCCATGTGTTGATGTGTTGATGTGTTGTTGTGATTTCGTATTCCGCTCCTTCAATCTCGCGGCAGGTCAAACCGACTGAGAAAAGGGAGAGAAAAGAGCTGGTCGGGACCCGAGAAAATGCCTCCTCGGCACACATAACTGATGAAGAAGGAATGGAAACGGCAGGCACGGGACGAAGAAGGAAGGGAGGAGGGGGAAGAGGAGGAACGGCGAGGGGGGGAGGTATTACTCCGTGCAGAGGACGATGAGGACAGAGGAACGTTCAACGTGGGCAAGCGGGTGGGCCGAGAGAGAACCCCGGCCGATGTGGAGCTGCGGCTGCGGGAGGCAGCGGCACGCGGGGCCGACACGCTCTACCTGAACAACCACTCCATCCGCCACCTGGACTCGCCCCTTCTCCCTCAGGCACCCTCCTCTCTCATTTTATTTGTTTTTTATTTGTTATTTTATTCTTTCTTTTATTAATTCTTTTTAATACACGTCGTGTTCACTGTGGCGCACCAGGTGGCCGAGTGCATGGAGAAGCTGAGCCTCCACTTGAATCTGCTCACTTCATTCCCTCTGTCGCTGCTCTCCTTCCACAAGGTCTGGTTCCTCACTTCCGCATGCCCGTGTGGTCCCGATTGGGGGAAGTGAGTTCATTGAGTGCATGTCGATCGACATCTGCAGCTGCGATACCTCAATTTGTCCCACAACTCGATCGCCGGTCCGATTCCCAAGGCCATAGGGCGGCTCACGGGCTTGGGGTACGTTTCGCGGCAGATGAGATCCAGGTGGGCTGATGGGGTTGTGTGCGTTGACTTCTTTGCAGGGCGTTGATACTGGCCTACAACCGCATCACCTCCTTCCCCACGAGTGTAGCGAAGATGACGTCACTGCACGACCTCTACCTCGGTGCGCATCGCCTGCACTCATTCAACATATTCTTTTCCCCCTTCTGGCGGGACCCAGCTGACGTCGCTCGCTCCTGTACCGACCACCAGAGGGCAATCCCACTCTCCTGTACATGCCCGCCGAGGTCATGTTGCGAGCCCGTGCTGACCCGGGCTTCCTGCTCAAATGGAACAGCACCAAGGTGCGAGGGGTGAACGACGGCCTCGTAGCCTACTCTCTGTCACCGTGATGTACCAACAAGCCCACGGCTGCAACAGGATTCGAAGCTCACGGAAGAGAAGCAAGCCCAAATCGAAAGGTGTGAACCCGTCGCCGTGCCAACGCTGCTCAACTTGGCCTGCTGCGCCGTCCTCGTCCACCGTACTACCCTCCATCCCCCTACTCTAAGTATAAGTCGCGGTGCTCATGCATTGGTGTAGGGCGAGACAACCGAAATCAAATACAACAGCTACCGCAAGACCTCCAGGAGTACGACCCACATGCACACTACCACACTCGTGGCGGTACTGTGCTTAGGCGTGTGGCCGTATTCAGGTACCTCCGAGACACGTACAGGTGCTGGCGCTGTGGACGCAAGTGCACGGGCCGCCCAGCCGTCGTGGTAATCCGGCGAGTCAACCTGGCCCCGCGCCAGAAGCAGCAGAACCGACGAGCAGCCGGCTACTGGGGCGGGGAACCCACGTACGCCCTCCTCGCACAGGCCCGTCCTCAGCTGCACCGGTTCTCTCACCGCTCACGCACACACAGTGCGACGCCGTGTTTGTTCACTTTTGACCGCTTGGGCTGCTACAACGCGTGGCACGACGCGGACGACCCCGGTGTCGTCAAAGGCGCGAGAAAGGAGGCAGTGCTCGACCCAGCCGCGACTGATACATGACGCAAGATAAAATAAGAACAACTAAAGACACGGGCGTGGTGTGAGCTCAGAACCAGCCCTTCAGTTGGTCGATCAGCCCCTTGGGCTGCTGCCCGGGCGGAAGCAACTTCTCGAGTTCGGAGAGAGCGATGTGTTGCCACTGTTCCTTGCCCGCGCTGTCCTTGCGTGCCAGCGCGAATCCTGCGACCCGTTCGGCCAGGGCCTCGCGTTTGCCCTGGTCCGCCCTCAAGTTCTCCTGTTGGCCAACAGGGATGAGTGTGTGCATGTTGAGGGCGAAAAGCTGCCTGCCTTACCTCGCCTTCCGCCGTCACGGCAGCGGTCAGCTTGCGGACGAGGATCTCCTTGATGCGCCTCTTGACCTCTTGGTCGAAAGAATACTGCTTGTCGGCCAGGTCGACGGCTCGGGCGCCATTGCCCAGAGCCGCCTCGACGCGCTTACGCAGCTCTTGGCTGTCCACGCTGCCGCTTTCCACCTCCTCGTCCGTCAGCACCGCGTGCATGCACTCGTCGATCTCTTCGGCGGAAACGTTGTTGATGAGGCCCAGCAGCTTTTGGGTGTGCTCCGCCAGGTGCTGGTGGTCCTCGCTCTCCTCTCCCCCTTCGGCGTCGGCCAGGGCCTCGAGCTCGCGCTCGTAGTGGCTCAGGAACTCGGCAAACGCGGCCTTGTAGTGCTTCGACACGGCCAATGGTGTCCACCTGTTGCCCTCGAGCGGGTCCACTGGCGGAACAGGCACGCCGGCCGCTTGTGACACCGATGCCGAGCTGGCATCGGTCTTGCCGCTGCTCGTGTCGCGAATCCACCACTTCATGATATTCACGAACCTTCCATGAACGCGCGGCACGTACATGGTTGAGTGCTGTGTGAGTGCCGTGAGTGTATGTGCGTGTCGACGAGATACCTGGCTAGGGCGATTGCCTTGCGGATTGCGGAGCCAGAGTAGCAGCCCTTGGGGTTGGACGCCGCCAAGCTCACCGCGATGGTGTTTTCGTCGGAGTAGTGCTTACCGTCGGCGTCATCGTAGGACACCACCACCTTGAGCTCGGCCTCTCCCTCTTGCTGCTGCGGCTTCTTGAGCTTGATGAGCACGATGCCTCCCTTGGTCTGGTCGTCGTTTTCCTTGGGTGACGGGAACGTGCTCAAGATCTCCAGCAACTGGTGGAGACGTCAAGCACAACACAAACATGAGTTGGGCAGGTCACACCAGGCGTCTTACCGCTACCGCCCGTACCACGCCCTGCTGAGGAATCTCGTGACCGGGGGATCCGTAAACCCTGAAACCACGGCGGCAAAAAGCAAATGTGAGCAGCAAGGACGTGGGCATACGCCCGCGGCCGTGTGTCTGTACCTCTCGGCTTCGATGGTAGACGACGAGGCAACTCTAACTTGAACGTTGAAACAGGAGGGCGTGACGATGTAATCGAAGTCCTGGCAAGGCACACGAGGGGACGTGCGTGTGAGCAAGCGAACGAAAATGGGTTCTAAAGAGGCCTAGTTTGGGAGATGACGGAACCCTGTCCATGAGCTGCTTGAACTCTTTGGGTGACTGAACGGTGAAGTAGTTGCATGCCGGGATGTGGCTGATCGCCTCCACCAGCTGGCGGCGAAGAATGAAAGAGAGGAGATCAGAGGCCGACCACTCCGGCAATCAGCAGGCCGCGCGTACCTCGACACCAAAGTCGACTCCGAGACCGAAGAACGAGGTGTAGATGCTGCGGGTCTCGGCGTTGGCTTTGCAGATGCCCATCAGACTATCGGGCGAAGTCGACCCCGAGTTGGGCTGCACACAGGCCACGACGTGAGAGGCAGCGCTGGTGAGTGGAAGCTGCGCACACTGATGGTGCAAAAAAAGTCCCTACCTGGGCGTCGGTGAGGAACATCATCCGGTTCTGCTTGCCTGTGCCAGCTTCGTTGGGGAGACCTTCAAAGAGCTTGGCGCCTCCGTTGATGCCAAGCTCCATGTCGGTGCCTCCGCGAGGCTGCAACTTGAATAGTTTCTCCTTGAAGGCAGCAACGTCCAAGGTCTTCATTGACGCCAGCTCTTGCAGCACTTCCACTTTCTGTACATGGTCACAATTGAGCCCGGCGCCGTGTGCGTGTGCAGTTGCGTGCGTCGTTTGAAGGCCACATGATTGCCGCCAAGAACATACCGTGTCAAACGCCACCAGGCCGAACGAGTCCTCCGGTGTGAGGTGGTCGATGAGCGCCACTACGCAGTCCTTGGCCACTTCCAGCATGCTCTTGGCACCCCCTGTTTCTCAGGATGAGCCCTGTGTTGTTGCACGTCGCGCACGTGGTCGGAGGCAATGGAGGGCAGATGCGCAGTTGTACCGCTGCGGAATGGGCTGCTCATGGAGCCCGAGATGTCGAGCACGAGCACAAGGTTGAGGTGCGGGCGTCCGAACTTGCGGATGCCCTCGCCGTCGAGACGTCCGCGCAAGCCACACCCCACCCAGTACTCCACCTCGCCACTGCATTCGCGTCGACATGTTAGAGAGACATCGCACAACCACCTCTTTGAGGAGGAGAGAGAGAGCAGGTCAGGTGAGTGTTTCACCTGAGAGGGTCAGGAGAGACTGCAGTAAACCACTGGCACGAGAAGGGCTTTTCGGTCTCGCGTCCCACCGCGAAGAAGTGCTCATTGAACATTCCTGGTGCACCAAAAACGACGTCGTTACGTGGTGCAACTTGGCCAAACAGAGCGCAAGACGAGGCACGGGGGGCACCTTCGTGGGTGATGCTGGACTCAGATGGCAGTTGGCCATTGGAAAGCACGACGTTGAAGTTCCCAATATCCTGAGCTCCCGCTGCGCCAGCGCAGGAAGAAGGTGAACGATAGAAGACAAGGTAAGCCAAGGCAAGACGAGGACAAAACCGCACCAAGCAT
>CDFN01050520.1:0-10959 GCA_000826445.1 Acanthamoeba quina | reverse complement strand
TGCGAACATTCTTGTCTTTGGCCTTTTTGTCGAATCAGCATCTTGCAGTGCGAGGAGGCGAAGATGACGCAATTCCTTCCTCCGAATCTGCTGGCCCTCTTTCAAGCGAGGCCGCCCATTCCCTACCTGCCGCCCCCTGATCTGAAGAAACGTAAGCTGCCCGCGTATCAGGGCGTGTCTTCCTATCTTTCGGCATTCGAAGATCCTGCCGATACGCCGCCCCCGCAGCCTCCCAAACCCGACACTAAGGAGAGCAGAAAGAAGAGGAAGCGCGAGGAAAAGGAAACCGCCAATCAGCAGCGGATCACTGAACAGCTCGAATCTTGTACGCCCCCCACGCATTTATTTTTTGCGATCGAGAAAACAAAGTGTGGGCACTGATCGTATTGGCATTTTCTAATTATTCAGGGGATCCCCACGAGAATCCCGAGGCGACTGGAGACGCCTACAAGACCCTGTTCGTGGCCAGGGTGGCCTTCGACACGAGCGACCGGCGTATCAAGAGAGAGTTTGAGGAGTATGGCCCCGTCAAGAAGGTTACACTGGTTAAGGACAAGGAAGGCAAATCCAGGGGCTACGCTTTCATCGAATTCGAGAAGGAGAAGGACATGCGAAGTACGATCAGTGCCCGCCCTTTGCTTCTCGCATTCGCTTGTGAGGTTCTCACCCTCCCCTCCTTTTTGGAACGTTTTCCTGCTTTTAGCTGCGTACAAGCTGGCCGATGGCAAGAAGGTGGACGGCCGTCGAGTGCTGGTAGACGTGGAAAGAGGCCGCACCGTCAAGGGCTGGCGACCCAGGCGCTTTGGTGGCGGTCTTGGCAGCTCCCGCGCTCCGCGTGCCCCGGGCACCAAGCCTTCTGAGCCCAGGTACACGACAACCCCTTCCTCAGCCTACCTCATGCACCGCACTGACCTTGGTGCGCATAGGCACGAGTATGGTGGCAGCAGCAGCGACTATGCCCCGTCCGAATCACGCCGTCCATCTGATCACGACAGGAGGGAGAGCTACAGCGACCGCGGAGATCGTGGCGACCGCGAGAGGAGCGAAAGGGACAGGTATCGCGAGCGTAGCGACCGTGAAAGAGGTGAGCGGGATGGCTACAGCGACCGTGGTGGCGACCGCGACCGCGACCGCGAAAGAAGTGATCGGTACAGAGGCAGCGAAGGCGACCGAGACCGCAGCCGCGACAGCCGGCGTGACCGGGACTATGGCGACAGAGAAAGGTCAGTGTACGCTCACTCGCCCCTCCCACTTACTCTTTCTCACCCTCAGCGATCACCACGCACCTGCCAGCAGATACCGCAGGTAAGTCGAAGGACGTACGTACGTTCAGGTACTGCCGCCACCATGGTATGAAGAGAGAGAAAGAGAGAGTGCTTCAGGCGCGCGGAAGAGGTGGAAGGAAAGGACAACGGCAGCCAGGCCCTCGGTCGAGCACGGCGATGACGGTGTGCGGGTGGTACACACGATTGGAGAGAGGCAGAGGGATATATGGGGTGTACGTCGATGTAATGCTTGCATGCGGTACGTATTCGGCGACAAAAGCTTCGTACGGACCTGCAGCGCAGCTGGTCTCACGTGTAAGAGAGGAAAAAAAAGGTAGCTTCACCACCATTTCGTCGTTATCGCACCCACTACCCCCAGCTCCTCGTGTCGTGTCCAATAAACAAGTTAATGGCTTTTCTCTCTTTCTTTCTTTTTCGTTTTCATTTTTCATTTGGCGTGAAAACACTAAATGAAATGAAGGCCACGTTTCACTTCAAGTAGGAGCTATCCTCAGGGCCAGTGCGAGAGTACTTTAAAGTACGGACTCAGCCACAGCAAGGGCCACAGCGCAAAGAAAAATGGCAGCCTCCATTAATGATGCCACCGCCGCCGAGAAGAAGGTACCCCAGGCTCGCTTCTACCTGAAGCTGGAGGGCGTTCAAGGCTGCGCTACGGCCGCGGGCTACGAGGGCTGGATACCCATCACCTCGTTCCAGTTCGGCGCTGGCGTCGGCATCGGACGCCGCCGTGCCCCCGCCTCGGCCAACAAGACGAAAAAGCTGAGCGGCGACGACGACGACGAAGAGGCCGCGCCCGCCGCGGGCGACATCATCGTCGACGAGTCGGACGAGGAGGCCTTCTACCGGCGGGTGCGGGAGACCGGCACGCGGCCCTCTGAGGCTTCATTGAGCGAGGTCACCCTGTCCAAGCCGAGCGACGCCAGCAGCCCGCAGCTGTTCCACTACTCGGCCCTCCGCCGGCCCCTTCGCACCGCCGTCATCGAGCACGTCTACGACCGGACGACCATTCGCTTCACCCTGTCGTCGGTCTTCATCTCCTCCCTCTCCGTGTCCGTCGACGGCGACGACAATGGCGGTGATGCCTGCGAGCCCGTGGCACCCGGCACCGAGTCGTTGTCGCTCAACTACCAGCAGATAGAGATGAGCGTGGTGGACAAGGTGCGGCGGCCGCTAGCGCTCCCGCAGACGCCGGCCTTTGCCGGGTTCAACCCGCACCAGGGCGTCGACGCCGGCTTTCCGCTGCCCATCGAGCTCATCATCGCCATCTTCTCGTGGCTCGACCAGCAGTCCCTCTCCCGCGCCTCCATGGTACGCTCGCCCGCATGACCGAAGTGCTGATGGTGAAGTCGGCTGACCTGACAACGACGATTGCAGGCGTGTAAGCGATTCACCTACGCGGCGAGCGAGGATCAGCTGAAGGTGTTCGTGGCCCACTCGACGGCCTACAGCATTGCCACCACGGACAGCCACCTCGACGGCCGCCTGGTGGAGCCCTTCTGGGCGCCCAACACCGACAGCGACAACTCGGGCTGGTGAATGTAAGATCACATGCGTGTATGTTGGTTCAGACAACGCAACGCGCAACGTTATACATCTACCGCCTGACGCCCGTTCTTGTAGGAAGAGGCCACTGGGTCGAGCGCAGGAGACGTCCGCGTCACTCTTCGCCAACTCCGACGGCAATTGGGGTGTGAAGCTCTGCCAAGGAACTGTTGTGCTCAAGTTGTGGCTCAACCGGGGTTGTCCCAACAAGCACACCCAATGGGATGGCTTTATTGACGCAACAATCCACCGTCCGCCAACAGGAACCTGCCAGTTCCGATCGCGCCTCGAACCCGTCTGACCAATGGGCTATCGCTTCAACCGCAATGGGGTAATAAAGGCTCATTCTGCGCTATTCCCTCTTCACCTTCACACTCCACCAGCGCACGAAGAATGCCGACCACTACCCCGCCTGTACTGCTGGCACTCCTGCTGGCCGCGGTCGCGCTCCTGACCGCCACCGTCCAGGGCGCCAAGATCAACGTGAGCAGCGCCGCCGACATCGCCGCGGCCAACCCCGCGCCGGGCGACACTCTCCAGATGACGGCCGGGGTGTGGAAGGATCAGAAAATCGTGTTTACGGGCGTTGGCACAGCGGACCAGCCCATCAAGCTGGTCGGATCGGACGCGGTGACGCTCACCGGCAAGTCGACGCTCAAGATGAGCGGCTCCTGGCTCGTGGCGACCAAGCTGCGGTTCGTCGGCGGCGCGCTCCCCAGCGAGTCCGATGACGTGGTCGAGTTCCAGGTGGACTCGGACGAGCCCTGCAATGACTGCACCCTCAGTCACTCGCTGATCCAGGACTACAACCCGTCCGATCTGACCATCGACTACAAGTGGGTCTCGCTCTACGGCCAGCGCAACAAGCTCTACAACACCACGCTCCAGGGCAAGGCCAACCTGGGCGCCGTGGTGGTGGTCTCGGGGTCGAACACGGTCGCGCCCAACTCAACCGCCCGAAGAGATGACCTCGATCTCGCCGTTCATGTCCTCGAAGTAGTTGGAGTAGACGATCGTGTTCGATTCGCTCTTGGTCGTCGACGTGCCGATGCGGATCGCCTCCTGGTCGTTGTTTTTGCCAAAAGCGAAGAACAACTTAGGACAAGACCACCTGGTTACCTGGCCATAGAACTTGTTGTTGAAGACGGAGTTGCGTTCGGCGTGGAGAAGGGTGAGTCCGCCCTTGCATCGAACGAAGGTGTTGTTGTAGAACTTGTTGCCGTGGCTCTTCGAAGAGACCACGTACCGGCTAGCCGGCACCTGGGTTGTCGCCAACCCGAAGCTGGTGACCACGGGCGGCGGCTGGCGGGTGTCGTCCACGTCGCCCGCCATCCGTGGGTCCGTGAGCGGCTCGGCCTGGAACTCTCTGGTCGATGAGGACATCGTCTATCAGACCCGCGCCGCGTCGCCCTCCAACCGCACCATTGGCGCTTGGGAGTACCAGGCCTAGGCGTCATCGCCAGGCTGCGGTCTGGTCACTCATCTATGTACCCCTATTCTCAGACCAAAGAGATAAGCTAGCAACGATGTGGCGTGGTGGTCTTGTGTTTGCCGCACGGGACTTGAAGAACGTTTTACTTTCCTCCTCTCGCTGTACAAAACTGTGCCTGGGGTGGGGAGGCCTCTTTACAACCGCTTGATGCTCTTCTTCTTCTGCTCGCCCTCCGTCTTCTTCTTGGCGGACGCGGCGGTACCGGTGGCCTTCTTCGCCGCGGCAGGCTTGACAGCGCCAGCAGCCCTGTTAGCAGAGCCTACAGGCGTAGTGGTGGTTGATGTGCTCGACACGTCCTTGGCGGCAGTCTTGAGGCTAGCAACCTCCTTCTGAGCGTGGATGGTGGTCCACAAGCGAGCGTGCTTGGCGTACTCATCGTAGGCCTCGAGAAGCAGCTTGCCGGCTTCTTCGTTGAGGGCCGACTCCGGGTTGGGGTCGATGAGGAGGCACTTGATGGTCTGCACAAAGCATGTTACTACCGGGTGCTGAAGAGGTTGCGCCCAGGCCAGCAGTGGCACAATTGGGCAATGGCGTCGAGGCGACGTACCAGCAGGATGTGGCCAATGCCCAAGTCCTCCTTCCAATCTCTCTTGAGAGTGTTGACGCAGATCTCACCATTCTTGGCCACGTTGGGGTGGAAGATCTTGGTGAGGAAGAAACCTGTGATTCACAAACTCTGAGATCAATTTAAAGGTTTGAGGGCCCTGTGGCGAGGAGGTGCGCAGCAAACCTTTGGGTGGGGCGGCGGGGAACTCGGCGCCCAGCTTGAGCTTGACTCGGAAAGCACCTCCCTGGTAGGGCGTATCAACTGAAGATGAAACGATTAGGGTGAATTGCGAGATTGAGCCGAGAGGTAAGATGCCATGTACCTGGTCCCTCAATGATCGCCTGGATGTCTGTGATGTCTGATTCGTTGGGGATGATCTTCACGCCATCGATGGGGGTCTCCATGAGCTTGCGCATTTCACCAGCCACCTTGCGGATGGTGCTGGGCGAGATGTTCTCCTGCATCGACTGCGAGGGTCATAATAAAGGTAAGGCACTGTTTTCGCGATGATCCTAGCCACGACGAAAGGAATGTACCATTGTGAGGGTTGGAGTGATTGGATGTGGAGCCTGGTTTATGTTGGTTGTGCGTTCTCTCTCCCGTTCGTGGTCCAAAAGCAGGGCACCATTTTGGCGCGCAAATGAACGGCTTGTTGGCCAGAACCGAATTCAGGAATAGCCCCCCAAAACTCAGAGGACAGCCGAAGCCGGAGGTTCTCCCCGCCAAATGGCCAAAAACGCCTTTCGATTTTCGGCAGAATCGATCAAGATGCAGATTTCTTCTCCAACGCAGCTGCGTTCTCGGCTGTCAGGCCCAGTCCGGGCATGCTTCTACAGCTTTTGACGGTCAGTAAGCGCCAGCTTGAGTAGGCCGTAATCTGAAATCACGTTGCATTTTACGAAATGGCGACAATCGATCTCTATGCTGTATTGGAACTCCCCGTCACAGCGACCGACGATGATGTGCGCAAGGCCTACCGTCGCCTGGCGGTGCGCTGGCACCCAGACAAGAACCCTGAGGATCTCATAAATGCTGAGCGGCGTTTCAAAGAGGTACGCACAACTCCTGCTCGCCAGAAAGCTGCTGGTGCTCACGTTCCGCATTGCTCGCAACAGGTGGCAGAGGCGTATGAAGTGCTGCGCGACCCTATGAAGAGACGCCGGTACGATCACTTGCGAGCTGGCCCCGCTCGCCCCAGGCGTACTACTTCGTGGTTCGGCAATACCGATGGGTTCGGGGACGACTTGTGGACTGACGAAGGCTGGGGCGGCTCGGGTCCGGGCTGGGCCTTTCGCAATCCCTTCGATGTCTTCAAGGAGTTCTTCGGCGAGCGCGACCCGTGGACCGACATGACGCCGCGGGCCAGGCGTCAGGGCTCGGCGCCGCGAGCGAGGAGTGCCACTGGGCCGTCCTTTTGGTCCATGAGCTCCGAGCCCTTCTTCTCCCGACCGTTCGCTTCGCCGTTCTTCGCTTCCAGCCGGAGGAACGGAGGGAGCCTGCTCGACCTCCTCGATCAGCAGGCGAGTGCACCCGTCGCGCCGGCCCCGCGCAGGCAACCCGAAAGCTCCACCCGCGTGGAGATCAAGATCCACGGCTTCAGCGACAACGAATCAAGCTCCAGCGAAGAGGAAGAGGAAGAGGAGGAAGAAAGGGAAGTAGTGGTCGAGGAAGTTGTTGCCGATGAAGCGGAAGAGGGTGAAGAGGTGGAAGTAGAAGCCGAGGAGCTGGAAGAAGACGTAGCCTTGAGGGAAGCGATACGGCTCTCGCTCGAGCAGGAGAATGGGCGGAAGCGGAACGAGCAGCTGGCAGCCGAACAAACGGAGGAGGACCTGGAAGAAGCAATCCGCCGCAGTCTGGCCGACCTCGAACAGCACCGGGCCCCAACGAGCGGTGATTGGATGGAAGTCGAAGAAGGACAGGACTACGACGAGCAGCCGCAGCAGCGAGGGCGAGGTATCGGACCACAGGACAGCGCTCGGCATCGGCTGCAGCCAGCTCTGCACTGACCACTCAGCTGGCGCCCTGGTAAACTGATGACCTCCCTCTTTAGGTAAGCACCCACCACCCGAAATGGTAAGTGCGATGGTGCCCCTAACCGAAGCTTTGTCGAATAACCACCGGGTCCCTTTCCTGTACTAGGCAAAGGGAAAACGAGAGGAAACGCACAGGCCTGCTCGTTGGGACAGACTTGGCGGTTGAGCTCGACAGGAAAATAACCAAGCCCAATACATCCATCTATCCATCTGTCTCTTAGCTTCTTCTTCTCCTCTCTCTACTTTACCCTTACTGTTGGTGGAGGCGCTGGCCCCTCGCGACCTGCTAGTGTGCCCCCCTTTTTTTCGTCTCTTTCTCGTGTGCGCCATGATCAGCTTCGAGTTCTTGAAGCAGTCGCCCATCTCCTCTCCCAGGACCTCGCCTCCCCCCTCGCCGGCCAGCAGCGACCGCATCCTCGCCCTCCAGCAAAGTACCGCCCCCATCTGCCCACTGGTCGACTGGCGCGCAAGAGGTCTAACTAACGGCTGCTTGGTGGTTCCCTTCAGATACGGCGGTGCCGTCGCCGCGAGCGCGGTCTTCGTCGTCAGGCTCGTTCTCATCGTCGAGCGGTCCGCCAAGTGGGGGCATTAGCGCGTCGCCGTTGCTGGCTCGTGATGACCACTGGACCAGCCAGCTGACGGCAGAGCAGCTGAAGGAGCTGTCCTACGAGCAGAGGCAAAAGCAGGAGGCCATCCAGGAGATCGTCCTCGCCGAGCGTGCGTACGTGCGCGACCTGCGCCTGATCACCAGGGTAAGTCCAACACACACGCACACACACCAAACGATACGTGTACACCAGCTCCGCGCGTGCACAGCACCCCGTTCGTCTCCTCACCACGGCTACAGGTGTTCATGGACGAGATGCGGGATCGAGGCATGGTGACCAAAGAAGAGGCGGCCTCCATCTTTTCCAACATCCCGACGTTGCTCGACGTGCACACCGGACTGCTGAACGTACGTGCCCCGTCCCGCTGATGGCGCAACCCTGCTCGGTCGGTCGGCTGTCTTATCTCCATTTCTCTCTGTCTCTGTCTCTATGCAGGAGCTGGAGCAACTGAAGAGGGAACATGGGATGATCTCGGATGAGGGCCTGGGTAACATTTTTCTGGAGCGGACCAACCTCTTCAAGCACTACGCCCACTACTGCGTCAACCACATCAGCATGTCACAGAAACTCGCCGCCCTGCGCGAGAATCATAAGATCGCAGAATTCCTCGAGGTGCGCGCCTCCCGATGCTTGTGTCGCACTGGCATCCATCGGGCGCAACAACTACTAACACAATCGCGCGCTTGTGTGATCATTTTGGCCCCAACCAGGACTGCAAGAAGATCCCCGAATGCAGAAGCTCCGGGGTCGAGTCCTTTCTCATCACCCCTCTTCAGCGGATGGTCAAATACCCGCTGCTGTTAGCGGTACCCGAACCTTTCTGGCCTCGCACCCCCCCCCTTTCCTCCTAATCCACAAAGCCCATCGACTGATAGCCCTTCTCTTCGCTTTGGTGGTGGGTCGCCTCTAGTCGCTGTTGAAGTACGTTGACAAGGAGAACCCGGAGTACGCACCGCTGGCCAAGGCCTACGAGGAGATCAAAAATGTGGTCGATCAGGTCAACAAGCGCGCGCAACAGGAGGAGGACGTGCACAAGGTGATGGACCTCCAGTCCGCCGTCGAACTCGTCCACGGTCCAGAGGTTCGTGGCCCCACACCCACCCGCAGGGACCCACACCTCTGCCTAGGTTCAACAACTGCAACTGGTGTCTCACATGACCCTCGCTGTTCTCTCCACTAGGTGTACAAATTTTCTGAGTGGGGCCGCCACATTGTCAAGGACGGGCCGGTGCGCCTCCTGGGCGGCAGGCGCAAGTCCAAGAACCAGGACTTCCACCTGGTGCTGTTCAACGACAAGATCGCGCTGTTCCGGGTCAAGGCCAAGGGCAAGCGCAAGGGCTACAAGGTGCTCAACATCTGGGAGGGCCACATGCTCTCCTGCTCGCCGCTCGAGTGCCCGCCACCGACGCTCGCCGCCAGCTCGCCCAGCCAGGGGTCAACGCCGCCCGTCAACCGTCTGCGCGCCTTCTCGCGCAACAACACCGACAACGTCCTCACCTCTCCTCGGACCGTCAGCCCCGCCCATTCGTCGCCTCGGGGCCGTTCGGTGCGCAACCTGCGCGAAGAGACAGAGACCATCGATGAAGGTACCTTCGCGTGTGCGTGTGCAGTGGTTCGTGTGCGAGTGCATGTGCTCATGAATCTGACCGGCAAATTCAAAGAGTGCGGGCTCAGGCTGGTCGAGAAGGAAAAGGAGTGGATCGAATACCGGGTGCTCTTCAGCAGTGTGGCGGAGAAGGAGGACTGGATCGCCAAGATGAAGGTCCTCAAGGTGGAATTCCAGAGCTCGGGTAAGGGTCCTCCCTCGTTTCTGTGGTCATGCTGGGCTTACTCCTCGTCTTCGTCTTCTTCATTTCTGTAGAGGGCTCTGGAGATGCCAAAGCAATCTCGCCCGACGCTGTCAACGCGCTGGTGTGGGAGAAGAGGTACCATCTGGAGGTCGGCATACGAACTGAGCTGAAGCGGGTGCTGGACACCACCACGCATCAGCTCAACGAAGCACGTGATGGTACCACACACGACACACACGCGCGCACCAATGACCCATGGACGCTCACGTCCATGCATTGCGCGCAGAGATCGAGACTTTGAAGAAGGAGAGGGAGAAGCTCAAGAAGAAGATCGCGCGCCTGAAGGAGAGCAAGAACAAGAAGGATCAGCGCGAGAGGGAGAAGAAGGAGGAGCGCAAGGAGGTCGGCCGGCGGGCCAAGGAGCGAGACCGGGTCCAGCAGATGGAGGAGAAGAAGCCCAAGGACAGGGACTGGCTGAACATCGGCGGCCGGCTGCGAAGCCTTTCGTCCGAAATCGACGAAGTCATCTTCCAACGGTTCGAGCACCAGGACCAGGTCCAGCAGCTGCGCGCCAACAACAGGCCCGGCGGTCTCAGCCACTCGGTCGAAATGCCGCGCGTCCAGGAGTCGTCGGGCAACAACGAAGCCCAGCCGCACATCAAGGACGGGGGCAAGGGCAAGTCCACGACGCTCGGGCGCAAGTCGATGGTCACGACCCACCGACGGAAGGAGCGCGACCGCATGCTCTTCCTCGACCTCCCCTTCCGCGTTGGTTCGTCGACCTCTCGTAGCGCCGACGCGTCCACCACCTCCGGCGGCGAGGAGCCCCTAAAGCCCTGCAGCGCACGCGAGCCACGGGCCCGGCCTGACGGCGCGCAGGGGTCGCCCAAGCCCGTGCGTGTCAAGAAGTCGACACCGACGAAGGATCTCGAACCGCTGACCGGCGGGGAGGAAGTATTGTCGAAGTCGTCGCCCCGCACCCCGGACCCGAAGAGGCCTTCGCCGCGTTCTGGCGGTGCCACTGACCAGTCGGCCAGTACCGGCGGCAGCCCTGCAAACGACAAACGCGAAGCGAGGAAGTCGCTCCCGCGGCGAGAGCACGACGTGGGCAAGGGGTCGCCGAGAGCGTCGACCAAGGACCAAGAGCAGCCGGGCGCAGGGCCAGCGGGCGGTGAGAGGTCGTCACCGCGGGCCGAGGGCGTGCGGCGGTCCGGCTTGTCCGACAAGCACGAGCGCAAGTCCTCGCCACGGAAAGACCACGAACGAGCGGCCCACGGCACGTCCGGGCTCAGCACCAGCAACATTGTTGGCATGCCATCAACCGGCGACGTGCTCGAGAGAAGGCTGCACCAGTCTGACTGACACCATCGGCGCGACATGACCTTCTCTCTTTCATCTTTTGTACAAAAGCTCTGCCGGTCTCGGAAGTACCCAAATGGGGTAATGTTATGCAAATCGAATAAATAAATAAATAAATAAAAAGAAAATCAATACAGACGCACGAGAACCAAGACGAGAAGAGATGGCAGAGGAGGCGGAAGGGAAGGTGAGCGGACGGCGAAGGAAGGAACCGCTGAAGCCGGGCCACACGTTAGCCGACTGGGGCCGGCTGTGCGCGACGGGCAAGATAACCAACGGGCTGGGCGGGCTGCAGCACAAGG
>CDFN01050515.1:0-10018 GCA_000826445.1 Acanthamoeba quina | reverse complement strand
GCACTGGCATGGAACAATGGGAGAAGGGCGGCGGAGGGAGGTAGGTCGGATGAGGAGGCGGTTGCAGCAGCGGGTGGCCTTGGGGCATCACCGGCCACGGCGGGTACCCGTTGTGGTGATGCTGGGGGTGGGGCAGGAGGGGTGGAGGGGCAAGAGCAGCTGCGTGACCGTGAGCGAACGAGGGCGACGAAGACGACGACGGGCCGGATACGTAGTGGTGCCCGCCGGGAGCGTGGGTATGCTGCGGGAAGAAGGGGGAAGAGGCGGCGGAAGAGGCGCTGAATGGCGGTGCGGTGGTGTTGGAGAGTGGTGACGTAGGAGTCGAGAAGTGTTGCTGGTAGTCGCTGTCGAGTCGCTCGATCTTGGCGTCAGAAAGCGGAGCGGCCGTGAGCTCGAGCAGGGGCACGTGCATGACCAGCTGGTCCTGGGGCAGAGGCAGCGTCGTAGGGGCGCGGTAGTGGCCATGGGGCGCCGTAACACGAGCGAAAGAGTTGTGCAACCGCACGTACAGTCCCTCGAACTCTTTCACTCTCTGCATCGCAGAGACGCAGTGAGTACACAGCACACGCGGCTTGGCACGACATGACACTACACGGACCTCAAGCAACTCGGGCAGAGAGACGAGCTCTTGGTCGCGCCGATGGCGGAGGCCGTGTAGTACATTGACAACCATCACGAGCATGCCACGACAGTCAAGTTCGTGCAGGCTCACGGCCAGCAGCGGCCGACTAGCGCTCATCAACTGTTCATAGCAACCAAGGCCGACGGTGAGTCACTGTTGCACCACACAGCACGAGGAAAGGGCAGACGGTGCGTACCCCGCTGACTAGCAGCTCGGCGGACTGGGCGCGCTCGCAGGTATTTTCGAGGGAGATGGCCTGGTTGGCGTGGAAGAGGATCTTGCCCACGGCGTGCTTGAGGTGGGGTGGGCAGGGATCGGGCGACGACCACGCGCTCTCCTGTTTTCGCCAATCGCCGAAGGCCACCTGGAGGTTGAGCGCGGTCTGCGGGGGCAGCAGGGTGGTCCCCACCTGAATTGATCGAAGCGTGGCAACGGTGAGATCGTTCCTGGGGCGGACACGCACACACCGCACACGCACGCATAACACACGAAAAGTACGTACAAATTCACAGGAACGGAGTAGTTCGATGATGGGCACCGCCAGCTTGGAGTCGAACTGGCCAAAGGCGGGGAGGACGAGGCGGAGGAGGTAGGCCGCCCGGCTCCTTCCCTCGCGTTCGTCGATGCACAGCAGCCGCGCCCACCAGGCCACCACGAACATGGCGTGGTGCATCCCAACATCTGCGCAGGTCACGCGACAAATGGCGTGAGCTGTGTTACGTCTGCGTGTGCGGTGGTGAGTGTGCGTACCTCCGGGGTTGTGGGTGAAGTGAAACACGACCTCGGTCTCAAGATCGGCAAAACCTCGAATATCGCCGTTCCGCATAAACTCCCGCACGAAGTCGGCCAGTGGCGACAGGCAGGGGTTGCGCTTATCGTACAGGCCCTCGAGCAGCTGCACCGACGCCAGGAACGGGAGCACCACCCACGGGTGGTCCTGCACGCCCGCAGCCGGCGGCGGCAATGCCGCAGGCGCGTGGTACGGCCAGTGGTGGGGCAGGAGGCCTGGGGTCAGCCTGGGTTGAGGTGGGTCGGGTTGGAGAGGGCTCATTTCGAGGGGTGACGATGCCAGGACCGTGATGGACTCCCAGAGGTCGTCGATGCTGGTCGACTCGTGCTCACCCAGCCAGGCTCGCGTCAGGCCCATCCGTACCCCGTCGGCCGTGGGTTTTCCGCCGGCCGCCCGCGGCTGCTCGGGGGACGAGGCCTCGCTGTTGGAGGTGTGCGGGGACGAGGTGGAGGGGCTCGAAGGTGACGGCGGCCCGCTGCTCGAGGTTCGCTGCTGCTCAAAGTCAGCCAAGGCGCAGATCATCGCTTCGCTCCGCACGCCCAGGTGAAGGTAGTGCATCTTGTTGTTGTTGCGCGGCCCCAGGCGGCGCTGCTTCAGCTGAAGTCGAGTGAGAGGTGTGAGGGTCAGGCCCCGGAAAAAGGCCCTGATTTCTTGTCCGCAGAAACAAACCACCTGGCGACAGTGTTGGGCGTACCTCGGGGTAAACGTCTTTGAGGATGCGCCCGAAGGCGGACTGGGTGGTGCTCTCGATGTTCTGGTCGATGCAAAACTGTTGGTACTGCCGGTACACGAACTCGCGGGCCACGGTGCGGTTCTGCTCGGTCTTGAAGTTGGCTTTGATCCTGCCGATGTGGCGGTGGTGAGCAGTGGTGAACGCGAGAAAGAGAAAGCGAAAGAACGAAGGTTGAGTAGGAGATAAAAGAAGACGAAAGATTGATTCACGCGATGAAGGCAAAAAGAAAGATTCAATGGTTGCGTTGAGGTCGCATGTTCGCTGACCAGGTGGCTGTGGCTCTCATCAGAAAGGAAGAAGCTCATCTTTTAGCTCCTGACCGCGATCGATCTTTTCAAAAGATCGAAAAGCGAGTATTGATTGCAACGCCAAAGCGTGATGTTCCGTGGAGCGTGGCACGCCAAATCTTAAAACATCGCGACAACGGTCCAGGGAGAGATGGGGGGCGCATCGCTATTGGGAGGCTTTGGCGGTACCACTTCTTGATCTCCTGCTTCGCCTGGTCCTTGCCCAACGCGTAGAAGCTGCCTGCCTCGCGCCTCATCTCGCGGCGCGCGGATGTGGTGTCTGAGTACGCCCCTGCACGAGGGTGTTCGCTTGCGAGCCCGTAGATAGGTTTGTCTGTCTCTCTGCAATCGATGGAGAGGCGAGAAGAAGCCCAGTCGCCAGTTCATCACCGCGGGCTACATAGCTTGCCCTTTCCGCCGCCAATGACGCGACCCATTTCCGCTCTTGGTTGCGATGACCGCGGTTGTTGGAAGGCAGCGGAACCCTGCATAGTAACGCGTCCGCAAGAGGTAAGATCGCAGGGCGATTAAACACTGCGCTATTTCTGAGCCATCACGTGATTGGCGTATACAGAGAGTTTGGTTCCGTAGCCCGGGTGGCCGCAAGGTCTAGGTCAACCGAGGGTTCAATTGAATTTTCATATGCGGAGGTACGCGAGGTTTTACAGTGAGCGAGCAACCAGCGAATCACACATGGGGCAGCAGCTGACCATGGCGGGGCTCGTCTGCAGCCAGGCGAACGATGCGGGCGTCAACTGCTGGGCCTGGAGGTGGAGAGGGTGGCCCGCGCGGTGAGTAAACTTTGTTCGTAGCGGCGAAATAATAGGCCAAGGTGTGTCCGGTCGCACCTTGCCGCCGCAGGTGGGACAGTTCCACGCTCCGGCACGGTCCAGCAACAGCATCGTGCGTATACAGCGAACTAGACGGTCGGCCCACAGAAATTCTCCGGTGAGTGCTGGAACGGTGGCGGAAGCGCGGGTTTGACCCGTACCCAGCGTGTGGCCGTTCGCGCAGGTCTCTCCGGCGACGGAGAGAAAAGGTACGGCCGTGGCGCATATAGGGCAGCACTCGCGCGCCAACAGACGGGCCGGAGAGAGGTCAAATCCTGCCACTGGCGCTGGCGCGTCAGTTACGCTTGCCGCATTCCGTTCTAAATTGCGTTGAAGGCAAGCGATACCGTGAGTTTCGGTCAGTGTCGCGAGCAGTTTGATCTGGTCGGCCTCAGATTCGAACTCCACTACGAGCTCCTTCTCTCTCCGCCTGTCGTCCTCCATCTCCCTGCGCCGGGCCTCGGCGCTGTGCTGCTTCGCAAGGGCAAGCGCATCTCCGGCGGTCTCCTGCGTCGTGATCGTCGGGGCCGCACTCTCCTTTGTGGCCTTGCTTGTGCGGCCTCTCTTGGTCGCCCTTGGGTTGTCGTCGCGCTCCGTAGTGGTGGTGGCAGCGGTGGTGGTAGTGGGGAGTGGGTGGGGCGTAGCCGGGGCTGGTGGGAGCGCCGGCAGCGTTGAGGGAACGGACGAGAGGAAGCGGTAAAGGGCAAGAGCGAGAGCGTGGAATGGCGGCGGAACGGCTGCGAAGTTGATCACAATCCAGTCACACATGAGCAGAATCGAAGTCCGCTCGCGAGGAGAGATTCGCAATGCCGTATTTTCGCCTGCATGACACGCGCACACACGACACACACGACACACACGAGAGAGGACTTCAGTTGTTAAGATGGCGACGGTGAGAAAGGGGAGAGCGCTACCGTTCTTGGCATGGTGAACGTAGAATTCGTTGAGGATGCTCCACACCCACAGTTGGCGAATCTCGTGCGCATTCCTCGCTCGTGCTGCCTCCAGCATCGTTTCGATCTCGCTGTCCGGAGGGAAATCCTGCTTGCGCAACGACGCACAAGACGAGGATCAGCAAAGATGCCGATCAACCAGAGAGCAGAAGGGGGGAAAAACAGAAAAGGGGTGATTGGCGTTACCTTCTTCACGTTCATGTGCAGCACATTGGCGATCTTCAAAGCCTTGAGTTTACCCAGCTTGGCCGCTAGCGCATCCACCCCAGAGAGGCCGCCCTCACTTGCAAGCAACGCAGCGTCACCCAATGGGGAAGAAACCACCACCACGACCACCGTGACGCAAGCTGGATGAAGCAACGTACCTGGTGGCCTTGTAGAAGGCCGCCTCCAGCTGTGCGGTGAGGTGCAGGTAGATCCGGTGGTCTTCATCTCTTTCGTTCAGTACCTTGAGCACATCCCACAGCGAACACGGAGGTTCCTCTCCTGCAACGATTGCACAGGTCAAACCACCAGCGTCCGCAGCGGTTGAATAACGGGGCCGCGTGCGTACTGAGCACGTTCTCGACTGCATGGTGCAGGGCCTCCTCCTTGTCGTCGATGCAATAGAAGACCAGCTTGCCGCCTGGTGTACGCTTGGAGAACATCTTGTCTGGATTGGCTGCGGTCCTGGAAAGGCGAGAGTTGGGTGAGCCATTGACTAGATCACCAGACAAACCGCGCGGGCGTAAGCGGTCGAGGGGAGGAAGGGAGGGCAGTTGTACTGTATGACACAGGCAAGATAGAGTGACGATGGCGACAAGCCGAGACCGAAGGCGCCACTGTCGCCGGCCACTATGGGAGCGGAGCGTTAGCTTCCTGGATGCGCGATGATGCAGCCAATGATGAAGAGCCTTGAAAGACAAGCGAGTGTAGCCTACCGTTGACGATAAACTGGAGCCTCACGAGCGGGTGATCGGGGAGGTAGTTGAGGGACGGAGGCGGCACAACCTCGTGGTCGCGGCGCGGGTAGTTGCCTCCGGCTCCCATCTGGAGCATCGGGGCAGCTGTTGGTCGGTCGACCATGGCCACCGCGTCCTGATCAACAACCAAGTCGTAAGCGTGTTGCTCACCACATTCGCGCTCGCCGGTGGACGTACGATATCAGCGGGCATGGGCGCCATGCCCTCACGAATGGGAATGATTTCCATTTCCTGTAATTCTCCGCCGTAGGGGAGCGACAGCGCTGGCCTGACCGAAAGAACGATCAGCAAGATGAAGAAGGGTACAGTTTCGTTGCGTCACGCTTCGAGAAAGGGGCTACGTACTTGCTATCGGCCTGCTCCAGCTTGACCTTGAGCTCTTCCTCGCTCCTGAACACCCGCCAGCTTTTAATGTAGCCGTCGATGCTGCAAGTCATCAGCACGTCGTTGTGCCAGGTGATTCCTGCACAGAGAGAAGTCGCCTCACTTATGATGTAAAGTTTGCAGTGTGCTTGGCCTCTTTGATAGAGATGGGTACCAGTGATGCACTTTGTGTGCATGTCGAGGTGTTCGATGTTCGTCAAGGTCTGACCGGCCTCGTCCAGGAAAGTAAGGCCCACACCGAACCCTTTGCCATAGATTACGATGTTTTGCTCCTGGAGCACCAGGGAAAGTTAGGGTTTGCGGCAAGCGCCATCCAGCTGGTCCGTCCACACTTGCATCTTGTACCTTGGTCTGCGCCCATGTTATTGTGAACACAGCGTAGCGATCTGGCGCGCAAATCTCGTTCAGCAGTTTGACGACTTGTCTGGGCTGCCCATCCTCGGAGACCTAGAAGGTGAGCACCACGACGTTAGCATAGAACCCACCGATGATTGACATAAGTAGTAAGCTGGCTCACAAAAGCTCACGGTCGAAAGAGTGTGAGTTGTTCGCACCTGAGTTTCCAGTTCCCACAGACGCACTGATCCGTCTGTGCTGCCAGTAACCAACCAGGGATTGCTGGTTGGTGGTCGTTTGTCTGCATGCGGTAGTGCCGCTCCGTCAATTAGTCAACCTGCATGCAGTGAACGAAGGTACGTCTAAACAAGGGATCACGCGTACATGGGTGCCACGACACAGCAGTGGTCCAGTCGGCGTGTGCGTCAAACGAGCTCACCATGTCAAAGCGGTAATCGATACTGTGCTGCGGGTGAGTGATGTAGAACCCATTTGCAAGTGGCGAGACACATGCGTTACCTGTCCCTTTCGTCTGCAAGGTGGGGGAGGCAATACTGCCAAATCGTAACCCTTCGCTTTCCGCCTTGGGCAAGCAGGACTCGCGACTTGGCCTCTTCATGGCCATCATGAAGAGTGCCTGGCGGTGGTCGGATCACGGGGCTCCAATCGAGGCCTGAAAGGAACACGATCGAGTTGCAAGTGAGCACCATTGTGAGCGAAAGTTGTTGTGGGTCCACTTACTGACTGTCGAGAGCAGTTCCAGTCGGCGAATGGCCTCGTCCGTCGTGATCTGCGGCATTCAATCACTTAGGCCTAAGCACGCTCACACAGAAGGTGAAAGAGAACAAACCGTCTCGGTGACATCAAAGTCTTGGCTTGTGTAGTACTGGTAGAGAAGGTCGGAAATGCATGCCACCTGCCATCACCGAACGAATAACAAGAGAGCCGTCAGCATCAGCAATGGCTAGCAGCGCAGTGGCACAGCATGCACAAACCTCGACCCACTCGGACATGAGTCGGTTGTTGGGAGGACGGAAGACGCTTAGGCGGTCGTCGGTGGTACTTGCGGCAAGCAGGTGCCTGCAGGTGACATCGATATGAGCGAGTGGGCGTACGTGGTGGACGCGTGTGGAGAGGGCACCCACCCTCCATAAACAGCGCAGCCAGCTGGAGACCACTGCGCAGCACGAAAGGCGGGCTTGCTTCCGCGCTTCATCGTGCCGTCCTTGTCGGGCTTGTACGTGAATGGAGGTACTGCACGAATCGACAGAGACAAAGGCTGTGGGTGCCGCGTAGACGCCACAGCGACAGAGCGGTAGCGACAGCACAGAGGGGGCGTGAGTACGCACGTTGCCCGGTCTGCAGGTGGCCGATACGGAAGGCGTACGGGTCCTTGTGACAGCGCACGTACGACATCTTCTGCCGCTCGGGCGCTTGCAAGTCCTGTTGTTTGTGTATATCAAATAGTTCAACTTTAGTAATTGAAAAAACATCAACGGAGTGCTGTGAAGTAAAGAGACGCCAGCTGACGGGAAGCCTTTTGGTGGCACCACACTAATAGCGAGCCTGGCAGGGATCGTACCAAAACGTAGATTACGCGCTCTGCCGTGGAGGCGATCATGTTGGCCTTCTTGGCCCAGCTGATTCCATTCGGATACAGAGGGCACGATCTAAATTCGCTTACCTCTTCGAAGCTGTCCAGCATCTTGAGCCAAATCGAATTTCTTTATGGCTCATATTTTCTTTTACTTTTCTCTTTTGATTTTTGCCGACTCCTGAGTGAAGTGAAAAAGGAGCAGATATTAATTTTTTTAGCAAATTATTTCGAGGTAATCTTGAGCTTGTAAAATTATCTGCCTCCGCCAAGAGATTAGCGTCAGGACAGGAGCGGGCGAAGAGTAACACCCCAAGACATGCAAGGCCCAGTTTCGATGACGTACGTTGTTGATCTGACGCAACAATATTTGGCTTCTGGCATTTCGTGCTGGTGTGTAGGGGGACTGACATTAATTGATATTGAGCAGATCTGCGCAGCGGCGCTTGGTGGAAGAGGAGGACAAGTTCCGTCGCTTGTTCGCGGAGGATGCGTCGAGCAGGGAGCTGCAGGACCCCCACGTTTTGTTGGAGGACGTGTTTTCGCTCGGCCCTCACCAGTGGACCTTCCAAGATGAAGATGCCGAGGAGGTACTGTCCACAAATCAGACCACAATCAATCGGACCAACCAACCCCGCCCCGCCCCATCCGATACGATTCGATTTATTAATCGCCATGGCTACACGAAAACAGAAAAAGGTGCCCAAGCTGCTGGAACAGAACCGCCAGCCGGTGGCGCACGGGCGGGCCATCGTGGACAGCAAGGACCAGTTCCTGACCAACTGGGAAACCTTCACCAAGGGCATGTTCAAGGGTCTCGACTGGACCAACATCTTCATCGCCGGCGGCGCCGTGCTGGGTACGCCATCCCCTTTGCTCTTGTCCTTTCCTTTCTTCGCCTACGTAGGCTTCATCGCGCCGCAAGAGGCTCCTCTTGGCTCAGACTTCACCTCTACGCACAGCTTGCCTTCAGCCTGATGGCATGACCAAGTACCCCACCTCCGACATCGACATCTTTGTGCATGGCATCGACGACGACGAGCAGGCAAACAACCTGGTGCGCTTCTTGCCCACAGTCTACGACGTCTCATCGTCGTCGCATCACACAAGCCTGGACTTACCCCCTTTCCTCCATTACCCTCCCCCGATACTGTACCGTACAGTTGAAGCATATCCACTCGACCATCAAGGCCAACACTCAGGGCGAAGGCATCGTGATCCGGACCAGACGTACGGTCACCATCATCAACTCGTACCCGTACCGCCACACGCAAGTCATCCTGAGGTCCCTACCACTCCCTCCACCCTGTTATACTCATCGAACAAGCTGACTCACCGCTTGTGTTCCTCTCCCAAACACAACGACTCGCGACAGACTCTACAAGTCTCCAGCTCAAGTGCTGCTCGGCTTCGATGTGGATTGTTGCACATGTGCGTAGGAGTGGAGTTCGATGACGTGTCTTGCGATGCGCGACAAACTCACTTACGTGATACGATCTGGCCAAACCAACAAACACGCAGTCGGCTACGATGGCAACACGGTCTGGGCGATGGAACGCGGCAGGCGCGCTCTTACCAAGCGCTACAACCTGGTCAACCCTTCGCGCAGGAGCTTGACCTACGAAAGCAGGTGCGTCCGCCTGTCTTCTTCGAGACCAGGTGTTGTGTGTTGTGTGGCCCATCGTTAGACTCATAGTTGAACCTTGTTTTCTTTTCCCAGACTGTTCAAGTATAGCAAGCGCGGCTTTGCGGTTGCGGTGCCCGACCTGGACAAGTCCCGCGTCAATCAGAAGCTGCTCGGACCCACCGCCACCCCGTCGCAGTTCCAAGGCCTGGCCAAGCTCCTCGTCTACGATCACAGGCTCTCCAACCCTGTCCCGTTTTACGGGTACCTATACCACGACACACAGCTTTTCTCTACCTCTGCTTTCCCCAATCTAAAGCACATCACCCGTCCAGACGCAGCAGAAAGGCCCGAGAGCAGGCGGATGAAGCCAAGTCCGACTACGACGGCGACCTCATCATCCCCTGGGGACCCGGGCTCACGGCCTCGGCCATCCTCCACCAGTACGTTGCACAGACCCTTCACCCATCATGCCTCCCTTTTGCGGGCGATCGTTTGGTTTGGCGCTCAATTTGAGTGTCATGGCCCTCTATCCAGATTGAACGCCACCGACAAGTCGCAGTTCTTTGCCAACAAAATGAAGGACATGAGATCGGGCAACACGGGGGCCGCCACCCACAAGCATCTGTTCGTGCCAGGGCTCGACGATCTCATCACGGGGTACAGACACAGCCCTCTTCGCGCCTCTTTCCGCTCTGTGGGCTCGGCGCTGAATGCGACGCTTGTTTGTGCTCGCGGCGCGTCCAGGCAATTCTGGTGCAGCACATGTGCGCAGAAGGTGGAGCTGCCCGAGGAAGAGCCGCTCGGTATCTTCGTACAGCGCAAGGTCGAGTGGGACAGGAACGCCCTCTCCTACCAGGACTTTGACAACGGCTTCAAGCGCACCCTCTTCACCGGTATAAC
>CDFN01050490.1:0-14991 GCA_000826445.1 Acanthamoeba quina | reverse complement strand
CCCAACGCGACAGGGTCGATCACGAACGCAATGGCACACGCGGATGCCAACCATTCCGCAGAGTTGGGCGCGTGCGGTCTGGGCTGGGGCACGGGTCGCTCGGTTCTCGTGCACTTATCTCTCGAGAACGCGTGCAAAGATGTCCAACCTTCGGCTCACCTGCCCGTCGACTACGTCTCCCCCGACCACTACCACCAGCGCTATGAGGTCGTGCCGTAGGGCCTTTGTACTCCAAGCGCAGCTGTCACCACTCACAGCCACAGCGCCCTATCCGATCTACAAAAGGCCACTGCCTGAGCATCTCATCTACGTCGGCCCGAACAACACGTCTTCTTCAACGCACCAACAACCACCAGCGCGAAGCAACAAGATGTCGGAACCCAGGATCGCCTTTCTCGGAGCGGGCCAGATGGCCACTGCCCTCGCGCGCGGCTTCATCGATGCCAACGTGACGCGACCAGAGAACATCATCGCCAGCGATGCTTACGAGCCCCAGCTGCCTCGATTTCAGAAGGACACGGGCGGCAGCACGAAGACCACGAAATCCAATCTCGAGGCCGTTCAGAATTCGGATGTGGTGATCCTCTCAGTCAAGCCGCAGGTCATGTCCACCTTGCTCAAGGAGATCAAGGACGCGGTGGCCTCCTCGCCCCATCTCATCATCTCGATCGCCGCCGGCATCACGATCGACACCATCACCAAGCAGCTGGGCAGCGACACCCGCGTGGTGCGCGTCATGCCCAACACGCCCTGCCTCGTCGGCAAGACCGCGGCCGCCTTCTCGCTTGGCGGCAAGGCCACGCCGGAGGACGGCAAGCTGGTGGCGCACCTGCTCTCGTCGGTGGGCCTCGGGACCGAGGTGCCCGAGCGGCTGCTCGACGCCGTCACCGGCCTCAGCGGTAGCGGACCGGCCTACGTCTACCAGTTCATCGAGGCGCTCAGCGACGGCGGCGTTGCCGCTGGCCTGCCGCGCGACGTGGCCGCCAAGCTGGCGGCACAGACAGTGCTGGGCGCTGCGCAGATGGTGGTGCAGACTGGCGAGCACCCGAGCGTGCTCAAGGACAAGGTGGCGAGCCCCGGTGGGACCACCATCGCCGGCATCCACGCCCTGGAGAGCGGCGGACTGCGCGCGACGGTGATGAACGCCGTCCTGGCCGCCACCGAACGATCCAAGGAGCTGGCCAAGTCTGAATGATTGCGCTCCCTTCTTCTTCTTCTGTTGTTCATACACACATAAACAAACATCATCAGCATCAACATATATATCTTCGACGCGGTGACGAGGGGAGATGTCGATCTTGCTGATGTGGTGGGGCGGTAGATTTCGTGTGGGGGGCGTTATGGCAATCCGGGTATTAACCGGGCACAAGGGTGCGAGACGCGCGGACAGTCGCTGGCGCGCAGGAGAGGGGGAAAGGACTTCACGTGCGGGCCGGTGTATGCTGGACTTGCTGGTCTACTGGGTGCTCCCCTTCGTGCTTACTCTCGGTGCTGCGCTGATCGCCAATTTCGCGGTTCAATTCGTACTGCACGACAGCGGAACGAAGAAGCACGGAGGGCCAACAACAACAAGAAGAACAGCAGTAGAGGAAGGAAAAAGACAACGAGATCATCAACAACAACAACGAGGGGGAGGAGAAAGGAAAGCGATCAACGAGATTAAGAAGGAGAAGAGCGACATGGATACACCATCATCGCCTGAAGTGTCGACTACGACCCATCTGGAGAAGCACTATGCTCATGGATTCACCCTCGAGGTGGGCTCGTGCGCGATCCAAGGTCGGCGCCCCTACATGGAAGATAGAAGAACGATAATCGAGGACCTGCGGGACATGATGTCCCAAGCGGGCAAGGAACATAGCCCGAACGGAGCGGGAGAGCGATGCTCCTTCTTCGCCGTCTTTGATGGCCACGGAGGCCAGCTGGCGTCCACCTTCGCCTCGGGCTACCTTCACAAGAACCTTGTAAAATCTGCCCATTTCCCCCACGATCCCATCCGGGCCCTCGAGGAGGCCTGTGAGATCACCGATCGCGAGTTTGCGGAGAAGTATCAAAGTGCGACCTCGCAAGATGGCACCACCGCGTGTATGGTCCTCATCATGGGCCAGCGCCTCTACGTCGCCAATGTGGGCGATTCGCGTGCGGTCCTCTGCCGAAAGGGTACATTTGTGTCCCACCACGCAATCAGATCCGTGAGCCTGCTAGATTGCATCCTCAACTGCAACTGCCCGCGCTCATCACCAAATTAATTAGGCCTCTCATTTTCCCACATCGTGGCGTAATTTCAGGCAAGGCCGTGGCCCTCTCCGACGATCACAAACCCGACAAGCCAAGTGAGAAGAAGAGAATCGAGGATTCTGGCGGTGTAGTTAAAAAGGGCTCTTTTTTCAACATCCCCATGGGTCCATTCAGGTACGTTTTTTTTCCACTCAATCTCCAACTCCTCCCTCGCTGCGGCAGCAAATTGCCTCACAGTTATGTACGATTTATGCAGAGTCTACCAGGGCGATGGTATGCGGGGCGGCCTTGCCGTGTCGCGAGCGTTGGGAGACACCTTCTACAAAGACCCTAAGAGGCCAGGTACACTTTCTGCCATTACGGCACTCAGCTCTCCTTATTGGGCTGTGCTTTGCTCTGCATCACCTCCTTCCCTGTGCAGCGTGGCTAACACGGTTCATCGCATTGCAGCAATGGAGTGGTTGGTGAGCGCAATCCCAGAGATCAAGGAGGAATCTCTCCAACCTGGTGCGGACGAGTTCTTCATCGTGGCGAGCGACGGCTTCTGGGACGTCTTCTCCAACGAAAACGCGGTTTTGCTTACGCGCGAGCTGCTGCAAAAGAAGGAGCTCAGCCTCGCTGACGTCGCCCAAACGCTTACCGCCAAGGCCTTCTCAAGGTAACTTGCTGCCGAACAACCTTCCACAGTTCGCCCCCCTCCCGGTGCCAATGCTGACTTGGCCCCGCCCCTCTTTCAGAGAGTCTCTGGATAACATCACCGTCGTGATTGTCCGATTCATTTCGGACGGCACTATGGAGACCTCCAACGAAGGGGCGGAACGGGCAGAGGACGAGGAGACGGACGAGATGACAGTGCTCGTGGACGAGGGAGGTGTGGTGCCGAAGGAGGACGACGAAGGTCTGTCGCTGGACGTGGACAACGAGGTCATCATCCGAGAGGTGAGCCCCTCGCCCGAATCGAGCGTCGCCGTCGACTCGACAAGCACAGCGGCGGCTGAGGGATCGTAACGAGGACAAGGAGGAAGAAGCTCGACCTTGAAGCGTTGATCAACTCTCGACTCTGTCGCGCGTGTCTGTCTTCACCGCCGAGGCGCTAGGGCGAGCGAGCGGGCGGGCAAGCGAGAGAGAGGGAGGAGGATCGTGTGATAGGGCGACGAGGAAGAAGAGAGGCGGCACGAACTGATCAGAACAACAACAACACCACCAACCAGTCGAGGAGGAGACTGCTCGAGACCGACCATGTTCTGTGGTTGTTCGTGGCGCCAACCACAAAACAAACAAAAAAGTGATTTCCGTTTCTTTTCTCGGTTTCCTTTTCGTACCTATTTTCTTTGGTTGCACTTTTGTCTTTCTTTCTTTTTCGAGAGGTGAAGTCGCCTGCCCTTCCGGAGCACAACGAGAGAGTCGAGGGACAACCTTTGGCCGCGTAGCATCGGCACCTGGTACCCTCCACCTCAAGCTTTAGTGCCTCTGCATGAGCACTTTTTTTAGGTAATATTTTAATAACACGATCAAATGATTTTACGGACCTCGGCCCGGCCTTCCCCACAGTGGTGATGGCGAGCGGCGTAGGGGAAAAAGCGCGGGCTGCCTTGCGCCAGAGTGTGCCTCTGGCGGAGGCCCAGCTGGAGCGGTACCTCGCGCGCACGTTCGGTATCGACAGGCGCACGACCGACCTCTCGCAGGCCCACGTGCGACGGCTGGCGCGTCTTCTGCGCCGCAGCGAGGAGAGTGGCGCTCGCCAGCGGCCGACGAGCGACGACGAGGTGGACTTTGCGCTTCAGCAGTTCTGGCGACTCGAGTCGCAGCAGCTCCAGCGGCACAAGCGATCGACCACCACAACCAAGCGGCAGGCGCGTCTGCTCTGCTTCCTGGGCGACATCGTCCAGCGGCAGCGCAGTACCGACGACGACGATGGCGATGAAGAGGGCGACGACGATGATGGCGTCCGCGGTCTGATCAGAGCCGTCATTGGCGGTAGCCGAGCGTGGCAGTACCTCAAGGTGGCGGTGGCCTACGCGCTGGTGACGGCGTGCGTGATGCGCGCGCTGACGCTGTGGGGCCGCGGCAAGATGGAGCTCTTCATGCACGACCTGCGCGTCTACTTCCTCGAGCGCCAGGTTCTGGACCTGCCCGGAGTCGGCGCGCGGGCCGTCGACGCGCTCCTCCTCCTCCTGGCGACCATCTTCCTCATCCTGCTGCTCCTCGTCTGCTGCTACTTTGTTCGCACCGACAACGAAGATGACGATGACGATGACGACGACGAAGAGGAAGAGGAAGACGACAACGAACTGGTTGGGCATCACTCGGTTATCGGAGTCGATCAGCGGCACGCAGCAGCCACTACGAAGGCGGTGGTGGAAGAGGACACGAAGCCGCTGGAGGAGCGGCTGATGGAGCGGATGGAGGACATGTTCGAGGCGGAGATGCGCAAGGTCGAGGAGAAGCTCCGGCGCAAGAAGGAGGCGGCGGCGGCGAAGAGAAAGAAGCGCGAGGAAGCGAAGCGGGAGCGAGAGAAGGAGAAGGAGAGGCAGCTCGCCCTGGAGCACGAGGCCAAGAGAACGAAGAAGAAGGAAGACGAAGACAATGCGATGCGGGAGCGCGAGGAGTTGGTGAAGAAGGAAGCGGAGGCGGAGGAGCAGGAGCGAGAGCGTAAGCGCGAAGCGGAGCAACAACAACGGAAGGAGAAGGAGGAGCAAGAGCGAAAGCGACAGCTCGAGGAGGAACAGCGTCGCATCCAACAACAAGAGGAGGAGGAAGAAAAAGAGCGAAAGCGACAGATCAAAGCGCGTCGTAGGGCAGAGGAGGCGGAGCGGCAGCGGCAGCTCGACGCACAGCTCCGAGCGGCGGAAGAGGCGGCGGCCGAAGAGGAAAGGAGACGTGCGGAGGAGGAAGAGCGCAGGGCCGCCGGTGAAGCCGAGCGGCAGCGGCAGGAGTCGGAAGCGCGCTTGCGAAAAGCCGAAGAAGAGGAAGAGCGCCAGAGAAAAGAAGACGAGCAGCGAAAGAGAGAAGAGGAAGAGGAAGAGGAGGAGCGACGGCGGAAGGCCGAGGAGGAAGCAGCAGAGCGAGAGCGACAGATCGTGGCACAGCGCGAAGCGGAGGAGGAGGAGGAGAAGCGAAGGGCCAGGGCTGAGGCGGAGGCCCAGCAACGAGCCGACGAGGAGAAGAAGAAAGAAGAGGAGGAAAAGAGGAGACTGGAAGAGGCCGAGAAGGCCGAGAAGGAGGCGGAAGAGGAGCGGCAGCGGCAGATCGAGGCGATGCAGCGAAGGGCCGACGAAGCGCGAGCGGAAGCGGAGCGGAAGGCGAACGAAGACAGGGAGGCCGAAGAGCGGCGCCGGGTCGACGAGGAGACAGAGCGGCAGCGGCTGATCGAAGTGGCGCGGCGAGTCGAAGAAGAGGAAGAACGAAAACGACGAGAGGAGGCGGAACGGGCTGAGGAAGAGAAAGCGGCGGCGGCAGAAGAGGAGGAGCGACGGCAAAGAGCGAAGGAGGAGGAGGAGCACAAAAGGAACGAAGAGGCGGCGAGACGGGCGGCCGAGGAGGCGGAGGAGCAACGGAGGATCAAGGAGGCCGCCGAGCGCGCGGCCGAGGAGGAGGAAGAGCGAATGCGAAGAGAAGACGAAGCGAAGCGGGCGGAAGAGGAGGCCGAACGGCAAAGGGCAGAGGCTGAAGAAGAAGAGCGGAGACGAGTTCAACGCGAGGAGGAAGAGAATGAAGAGCGGCTTCGAGCCGAAGAGCGAAGAAGGGCGGAAGAGGAGGAGCGATTGCGCGCAGAGGAGGAGCGAAGAGCGGAGGAAGAGCGAAGACGTGAGGAGCAGCGACAGGAGGAAGAGGAACAGCAGCGCAGAGCCGAAGAGGAAGCGCTCAAGCTGAAGCTGAAGGAGGAGGAGGAGGCCGAACGCGCGAAGGCCGCGGCGGATGAAGAGCAATGGCGACGCGAGCGAGAGAAAAGTGAGAGACAGGCGGCGGAGGAAGAGGAGAGACGCAGAGCCGAAGAGGCGCGGCAGCGAGCTGACGAAGAGCTGGCAAAGGCGGCGGAAGAGAAACGGCTGGCGGCCGAGGAACAAGCACGGCAAAGAGCTGAAGAGGAGGAGAAGGAGGAGGAACAGCGGAGGCGAGCGGCCGAGGACGAAGAACGACGACAGTGCGAGGCCGAAGAGGCCGCAGAGCGGAGGGTAGCGGAGGAGCAGGAGCGCAGAGAGCGGGAGGAGAAAGAGGCGCAGGCAAGAAAAGAGGAAGAACGACGACTGGAGGAAGAGCGAAAGCGACAACAGCAGGAAGAGGAGGAGGAGGACGACGACGAGATCGAACCCCAAAGCCTCATTTCCGAAGAGAATGGCACGGATGGCGAGGAAGAGGAGGAAGAGGGTGAAGAGGAGGAAGACGACGACGAAGAAGGCGAAGAGGAAGAGGAGCAAAATAGCGAAGACGAAACCGAAGAGGGACCAAATAGCGAAGAGGGCGAGGAGGAGGAAGAGTTGCTCGAGGTCGACGCGGATGAGTTCGAGGGCGTGCGCATCTACAGGGAGGAGGAGATCCAGCAGATGAACCCCGAGGACCTCTCCTTCACCGACATGGAGGAGAACGAAGCCGACCGCGAGCTCAGCATCGACGGGAGCGAATACGACAGCGACTTCGACAGCAGCCGGGGCTCGAGCCGCGCGCAGAGCGACGACGAGGAGGACGACGCGCTCGACTGGGGCGACGCGGACGACGCCGGTCGGGCTGCGCGCGATTGGAGCGCCCCGCTGTCGGCCTACGGCCTGCCCCGCAGCGGGCTTCGCATGTCGCAGGGTCCTACGATCCTCATCAGCGGCCGGAGCCTCGAAGAAAGCGAAAATGTCGACAAAGGCGGCGAACCGGCCTCGAAGGAAAAGAGCGAAGAGGACGAGGAGAGGGAGAAGAAGCGGCAGGAGCGGAGGAGGGCGCGGCGGAAGGCGAGGGAGAAGGAGAAGCGGCGCCTGGAGCGCTTGAAGAAGGCCGGCCTGCTCTCGCCCCAGTCCCCGAACCGCCTGTCGCGACGTTCTCGGTCCACGTCAACACCGCCCCCGCTGGCCACCGCGACACGACGCAGATCGCGATCGTCTTCCTGCAACCAGCCGGTGTGACCTCCCTCCACTTGGCTCGTTTCGCGCTCATCGCCTCACCACTTCACTTCACAGATGGAGCCGCCGCCGACGGTGGAGGCCTTGCTGAACAAGCTCATGGTGGAGCAAGACGTGGAGATCCCCGTCGAGCGCGTCAAGAACAGGGAAAGCGTCTACAAGATCTGCAATAGGGTACCTGGGCTTCGGCCTCTTTCTTACTAATCTTCTTTCGCGATCTGGGCCTTACCGCCGCGCGTACTCACGCGCTACGCAACCGCTATAGGTAATGACCATGAGCGTGGTCAACGGCTTCGTAGTGATCCGGGTGGGCGGAGGCTACATGAAGTTCGATGAGTGGTACTTCTACTGCTGACTCTACGCCTGGCCCAGTTCCTCTCCTCTCTTCTCCTGACTTTGATGGTGGCGCGTAGGTACGGCATCTACGGCAAGAAGGACAGGCTGAAGGTCAACACAGACGTAATAGGTGCGCACATTGACGTCCTCTGCAATTGATGGTAAACATCCACCCTTACATGTGCAACGCCACCGCACACGCACCACGCACACGCCGAACACAGAGCAAAGAGCGACGCACGTTCGAAAATCACGACACGTAAGCCTGGTCAGCAAGGATAGCCAGATCGTGACCCTGCCGGCGCGGAAGGAGAAGACAAAGTCACGCTCGAAGACGAAGACGAAGACGACTAAGGAGACGGCAACGACCAACAAGAAGAAGAAGACCAGGCGGAGGAAGAAGCCAACAGCCACGGAAGACGTTGGTCCAAAGCCAGAGTGAGCAAAGGGCCGCGGCCACAAAAGAAAAGAAAAGAAAATAGAAAAGGTGTTGGAGATTGGAGGGCGCACGAAGAGATTTTTACTCAATAATCAAAGGAAGTGATTGAACGCAGGAGAGATGAGTTCAGAGACCACAACGACAACGACTGCGCCATCGGATCAGCTGCGATTCGTGGTTACGCCGCGCATCCGCAAGGCCCTGGCGCTGGCAACAGCCCAAATGGATAAAAAGGGTTCATCCGCAACGAAGGAGACAAGGGAGGCCCTACACAAGCTGCACAAGGACAAAAATGCTGACCTCGAGGTGCCTCTCGGGCTCTTGCGCCAGCTCTCCCGGGTGCTCCTCCAAATCAAGGCCTCGAGTAGCAGCCAAGGCGGGTCTGGAGATCAGAAATCGAGGGCTGCCGTGGTCGAGTATGCGCATCTTCATGAACTGCTGCAGGGCAGCCAACCAGTCGTGGCTCGCCCTCCACCGCCACCCAAGAAGGTGCGGCCACACCGATCCTTTCTTCCTTTATCTGTTATTTATTGTGCTGTTGGTGTTGCTGCAGACGCCAGAGCAGGAGGCGCTGTTCAACCGGTTGCAGATCGAGCTCGACAACAAACGATACGCCAAGCACGTCCTCCTCCTCTTCGCTGACCTGTCTTCTCTTTCGCTCCTATGTGCTAATGGGTTTCTCTCGGGCAGCATGGTGAAGAATGTCGTGGCGACGAAGGACATGAAGCAGGGCAAGCGAAAGAACGAGTTCCGTGAAGCCATGAACCAGGTGAGGCTCTCTCTCTCTCTCTCATCTTTACGTGTTGCTGACCCAAAGGCTGGTTACCTGTAACGCCAATGGCACTCTCGTCCAACACTTGCAGGCATCGCTCGGCATTGACATGATTGTGATGATCGTTGTGGGCTTCATTGCGGGCTACTTCGTCTTCAGCCGCTGGGGCACCGTATGCACTGCTCTTTAGCCAGAGAAGCTCGTGCTCGTGCTCGTGCTCCCCCCCCCAATAATGAAGCTGACGCTTGTGCGTGACGCGGTGCGTGTGATGCAGGTGCCGGGCGTGATCGGAGGAACGTTGCTGGGAGTCGCGATCATGCTGGTGGAGATGGTGTTGATCGTCATCCGAGGTTCGCGCATCGAAGAGCAAGAGGCCGAGAAGGAGAAGACCAAGTTCAAGCCCAAGTCCAAGAAGAAGAAGAAGGCCAAGCTGTCGTCGGCCATCTCCGTCGAGACCATCACCGATGACGCCAAGAAGCGAAAATAGCGAGAGCTTGGGCTCAGCTGCGTGCAGAGCTGTGCTGTACAGCCACCTTACGCGCTAGGCCGTTTCTTTTTCTAATCTTTGATCGTTACTGATCAGCTTGCACTGCAACCTCCCTCCACACGAAAAGCGAACAAGAAGGAGGGAGCCTGAGCTGATCATCATGCACCGTCCGCTGGTCACCTGCCACTCACGACGAAGCACTGGAGAATAAGGAGAGAAGAGGCGGAAAATGACCTTCGGCTGATGGCAGGCGACAGTCCGCCCAGTCTTTACAACCGACGGCTGGCCCTGGGTCGGGTGAGCTTTCCTATCAACAACTGCCGGCTGCACATCCACAGCTGGCCTTCGAGAGCACTCTTCACAATGAGCACTGAACTCCGCACCAAGCAGCCCAAGAACATCATCGGCCACGACAACAGCTCGGTGGTCAATTGGATCCATGTGGCCATCATCGCGCCCGGCCTGGTACGCTTCTGCATCCTCTTATCAACATCTCGCGTTGTCGGGCTTTCGGTACTGACGGCACGACCGGCAGGCGGCACTGGCCTACCGGCCTCAGTACGTCAAGTACATGCCGTGGGTGGGCGGCGCAGTCGCGGTCATACACGGTACGCCTCCTCCCCAGAACTTTGAGAGGTGCACCATCCATTCCACCCACGCTGACGTCGATATTGCGCAGGCTACCTCGCCATGGTCAAGGGCAAGCCGGAGAAGATGAAGAACATCCCCTAACTCACCACCCCTGCCACACTCGCCTTCGCGTGAATAAACCACAACCTCCACAACACCGCCGTGGCTCTAGCTCTCTTGGTGATTGGCTCGTTTTAGCGGGGCTACGAAAAACAAGCATTGTGTTCGTCGCTCACCCTGCATGTCGCACCAGCTCGTCGTCGTCCTTGTATGGGCCGCCGCGCTGGTGCTGTTGAGCACCAACTCGGTCACTGCAGCGGCCCACACGTACTCGGCTCTGCCCTCTGACTTCCTCGTCACCCACCTGCCAGGCTTGGTAACCCCCCCCAAGTGTCGCTCTTCGCTTCCGCTCTTTCGTCCCCCCCCCCGAAACAGGGCGCAGGCTCACAGTGGAGCGGCCGTGCAGGATGGGCAACTGCACTCGCGAAACTATGCAGGCTACATCACCGTAGACGAGGCTCGCGGGCGCCAGCTCTTCTTCTGGTTCTCCGAGAGCCGGAACAATCCGGCCGCCGACCCCGTACGCTTCCGAGACTCGCCTCCCGAACCGCGAGCCCTGCCTCACTCACTCGTTCATTTACCCACTCTGGCTGGCTGCGGTAGTTGGTGGTGTGGTTCAATGGCGGCCCGGGCTGTTCATCGCTCACCGGCGTCACGAGGGAACACGGACCGCTGCATCCCAACGGCAACCCCGAGGGCGGCATGGAGGAGAACGGATGGAGTCTGAACAGGTCAGACAACACAACCATGCACCGGCATTCACCACCTTGTGTGTAAGCAACCACCACGGCCTTCCCACCTAACAACTACTGTTCGCGAGTGCAGGGTGGCGAATATGCTGTTCATCGAGGCCCCTGCCGGCGTGGGCTTTTCGTACTCAGACACGCCTAGCGACTACAATACCAACGACACCAAGACAGGTTCGTGACGACCCCGGTCCGTCGCCACGTCAGCGCTGCGAAAACACTAAATGAACACGACGAATTGGTGCTTGTGGTGGGTGCTGCACAAAGCTGAGGACAACTACGCGTTCCTGCGCAACTGGTTCAACGTGTTCTCCCACTACCGCTTCCATGACTTGTGGATCAGTGGCGAGAGCTACGCGGGCGTCTACGTACCCATGCTCACGCACCAGATCCTCAACGGGTGCAACCATCCCTCCACCCCCTCCATGGCTCTCTTGCCAGGCGTAATCCTGGCGCCTGACCATACGTTATTTGTTTAGCTCCGATGCGGTCATGCGGTCGCAGCTAAAGGGGATCATGCTGGGCAATCCGGTCATCGATTGCCCCGACTACGGCATCAACATCAATCGGCCTCCTCTCCTCGTCGAGCTCTTGTACTACCCATCTTACGCCCTCCACTCTCTCCGCACCGCAGGCAGTGCAATTTGCTGACCATTGTGATGCCTCTTTGGGTAATTCTACGATAACGAAATAGCTACTGGCACGGCATGGTGAGCATCTCGGACTATCTGACGTGGCGCGCGTTGGAGTGCGACCAGCCCAAGGAGCCCTACCCCGAGAAGTGCGTCAACTTTTACCTGGAGATCAGGAGGGACACAGGCCACATCTACGGCGACGATCTCTACACCAACTTCTGCACCGGAAACAGGCATCCGATCCCGCGCTCCCTCCATGCGTGCCGCTGACACTTCACACTCACATCTGACACACAATGCGATTCAATCAGCTCTCTTGACATCTTCGAGACGACTCCTGATTGCCTCACCTTCTCCGATGTGGCAAGTCGCTGGCTCAACGTGCGTCTCGTCCCACCCAACCTGTTCAGCCCAATCAATCATTCCCAGTCAGCTGACTGACCATTCGCTGTCGCACTGTCCAGCGCGCAGACGTGCAGAAGGCGATCCACGCTCGCGTGGGCACCAAATGGGAGAGCTGCACCGGCAAACTGAACTACACCGAGCAGAACTTCAACATGCTCGACTACCTCGACGAGATCTTCGAGAAGAAGCCGGAGCTCAAGATCCTGTACTTCACCGGCGGTACGATGCGCCGACTCACACACCGCTCCCTCATCCAGTGGCCCGTGTGTGTCGTCTTCTCACCGACGCTTCTGCGTGGCATCAGACGTGGACATCGCCACAGTCCCGTTTGCGTACACACAGTTTTGCCTCAACGCTCTTCACCGCCCCATCGTGAAGAAATGGAAGTGCGTATTGTGACCCTCGCCGGCTGCCTATGGGCGTATACGCCGTTTCTTGGTGGCTCACTGACAGGCTGCTCTCTCTCTCTCTCCCCCCCCCATCCATCATGTCTCCGGTGTGAAGGCCGTGGTACGTACCGGGCGTGCAAGCGGTGGCTGGGTACTCGGAGGTGTTCGACAAGTACACCTTCGTCACCATCAAGGGCGCCGGACATGAGGTAGTTACCCTTCTTTCTCTTTTCTGCACAACCCATATGTCGATGCAAGTAAACTGAGCTGAATGCAACCGACCCACAGGTGCCGATGTTCCAGCCAGCCTTGGCGTACCACGTGCTCTCCAACTTTCTCAAGTCCGGCGCGGTGCCCGACGTCCCGCCGCCGCGCCGACAGGTCATCAACAACAGCCGCTGGTAATCGCAGGCGCCCTTGTTAGGTTAGTTGAGTTGAACTCAATTAATTGCCTGTGACACCGGGCTTCTCACCGGGCTTCTCCCGCCTGACACTCAGAAAACATGATGTGGCCATCACCAGGATTGTTGATGGTGCTGACACTCAGAATTGCGTGGTCCAGAACGAGACGACGCAACTGGCGTGAGAGGCGCCGACATCATCAATCGTTCATGATGATGTGCTCGTGTCAACGTTCATGCACCTAACTTCTCACCCCATTGCACGCGCACACGCGCTCTTGTCTCTTCCCACGCTCCAAGCCTCTAGGTTCAATCACATTGGCTACCAACTGGAGGAGTGACCTCACACTCGGCTTTTAGGGTCGCTCACGCGCACCATCTGTGCTAGTTTCGTGATCCTCCCCGTGTACAACCTCCTCGCCAGCAGCCGATCGCGCTCATCCCAGTCGTGCCCAGCGTTTGCAGTCATCGAAATTTCGCGATTTAAATTTGTTGGTTCGGCTTCGACCGGATTCGAAACAGCGTTGATGGCAAATCGGTAGAGAATCCGTAGAAATGGTGCCACGTTTCATGCCAATGACTGACGCGGCTCATTAATTTGACAGTTGGCGGCGGACATGCGCTGCCAGTTGTCATTCTGCGCCATTTCGCCCCTCACCACCACATAACCGAACACCGCAGGCCGAGGTATCTGCAGTCTTCAGCCATTTCTCGACCTCAACGAGCGTAGAGAGCAGCCTTGCGCCGAGCACAGCTGCCAGCCCCTTCCTCCTCATCATCCCACCCCCCGACCCGCTCAGCGCCAGTCTTTCATTTCAACTGTCAACCGCACGTCGTATGCGAGTGCTCTGTTGAAGTTACCGCCCACTACCACCTCGTTCCGAAGCACACAGCCCGTAACGTAACGCGGCGGTGGCTCATAAGCGACCTCTCGACACCTCCCGTCAGTCAAAGATTAGTTCCTTCACGACTCCCGCCTACGCGGCCGAGGTGGGCCACCAGCACCACTACTACTCGCCCGCGCCTCTCCCTCCTCTTCATCAACAGCAGCAGGGCATCGGCATCTTGACCAACGCCTCCGACATCATGACCCTGCCCAACCGCTCGGGCTACGTCGTGGCCGGTGGTCGGCCTCCGAGTGCCCAGCAACATCAACAGTCGGCGGCCGCCATGCACCAGCAACAGCACCAGCTCTCGGCGGCGCATCAACAGCAACTCCGACAGCAGCAACAGCAACACCACCAACAGATGATGATGCCCTCGCTTCCGCCGGTGGGGGCCTACACGGCCGGCCGCACGTCGTCGGGCATCCTCGAGCATGCATCTTCCTCGCCTTCGTCGTCGCCGGCCTCCTTCCAGTTGCCCGGCGGCGGGATGCTTCCAGGTGGTCTGCCCCTCCATCTTCAGCAGCAGCAACATCAGATCCCGGGCCTTCACCATCTTCAACAGCAGCAGCCGCCCCATTTGATGTATCCGGACGACCTCCGCTACGGCCTCCATCCTTCGTCTGGCCTTCATCATCTTCCGTTCTCCGCTCCCCCTCTCCCCGCCTCTTCGATGCAGCAGCAGCAGCAACCCTCTTCTTCCTCGACTACCTCTTCATCTTCTGTCATGCCGCCGATGTCGGCCACCATCACAATCGCGCCTTCGCTCTCGCCCTCCGTCATCGACGCCTCGATCGAGCAGCTCTTCCCTCTGAGCGGCAAGGCCTCGACGTCGACCAAGGAGACCCACGGCTCCATCCTCGACACCGAGCTCGCCGGCATTATCAACAACGTCGAGATGATCGAATCTTCGGGAGCCGGATCGAACCTGGAGGAGACCAAGGTAAAGCTGGAGACCAACCCGCTCCACTCGATGATGCTCGTCGTAGCCGGTGCGGTTGGCGGTAAGAACCTCCCTCACGAGAGCGAATGGGCGGCGCGTCAACAGCAGTCCATCCTCCATCTGGCCTCCATCGTCGCCTCGCCCCCCTCCCCCGCCTCGCCATCCACCTCGTCGCCTCTTGGCACCCCGCGGAGCAGCGGCACCGGCACCGGCCTGAGCGACTGGTCGCTCGACGGCTTCTGCAAATCGCAGGGCATCAATCTCACCTCTACGCCCAAGACGAGCAAGGGCGAGGAGTTCATCCACAAGGTGAAGAAGCTCCAGGAGGCCTACGAGGTCGAGCTGGGCCAGCTCAACCTCGTGGCTGACCAGTACGCCTCGCACGTCATGTCCCTCCTCAAGGCCCAATCCGCCACCCGCCCCATCACCGACAAGGAGCAGTCCATGAAGCTCGCCGTCCTCCAGGAGCGCTTCGACTACCTTCGCACTCAGCTCAGACAGGTGCGCTCTCTTCTCCTTCT
>CDFN01050406.1:0-10503 GCA_000826445.1 Acanthamoeba quina | reverse complement strand
CGTGCGTGCGTGCGTGCGTGCGTGCGTGCGTGCGGCTTTTACCTTTTGGCGTCTGGAGGCTCTTGGTGAGGGTGGTCATGTACTTGGAGGCGAACTTGTCCTGCGCCAGCCCGGCAACGTGTCTGGAAAGAGGAAGAGACAATGCCCCAATGCCTGAGCATTCATGCAGGCGAATGGGTTTAGGGCTTGGCTTGGAAGAGTACCTGGCGTTGCACGAAAAGAGCAGCGCGCCCTTGGAGTGACCGGGACTGCACTCTATGAAGTCCTCCCCGAAGCACGTGATCGTGATGTCCTCCACGATGTTGCCTCGTGGTGGCGAATGCCTGACCGTGAACGCTGTTGTTGGGCCGACCAGTGAGGAAAGCAGACGAGCAAATGGGCGAGTGAGTGAGTTACTGCGTGATTCCAGTGTGCGGGTGCGAAGCCCAAGCGCGGGCGGCGGGGGAAGAAAGAGGTGGGGCGCGGTACTGATTCCCTCGGGCACGAGCTCGAACGCGGCGACAATCTCGAGCACTCGTCGCTCCTCGTCGTCTGCGTCGTCGTCCGTCCCATCGCCGCGTTCTCCTCCATCGCCGCCGTCGGCCGAGTCGCCCAGGAGCGTCGCCAGCCCTGCCGCTGCCGCCGCGGCTGCCCCGCCGGCAGGAGCCGCACCACCCACCGATGCGCCGCTGATCGTGCTGCCGCCGCCGCCAGGCCCAGCGCTGGGCTTGCGCGGGGCCAGGCGCGAGGCGACCGAGTGCCAGCGGACTCGGAGGAAGCGTCGGAGGAAGGCGACGACGTTGACGTAGTCGTTGAGCTCGGTGGGCAGAACGCCAGAGTACTCGCTGCGTTCGTCGAGGGCGTGATCGAAGATGGCGAAGGCGCAACAGGTGCGGAGAGACCAGACCCCAGTACGCTGCTGCGAGGCGTCGAGCTGGCCGCCCACCCGGGTCTGGAGCGCGCCGTAGTGCTCATCGCGTCGCAGGTGGGCGCGAGTGCGGTCCTCGCGTCGCCCGTTCTTGAGGTCCTGCAGCAGCTGATCGAATCGCTGGACGCTCTTCTTGGCAGTTCGTCGGCGTGCTCGGTGCTGGCGCGGGTCTCTGTCTGTGCTGGTGCTGTGACGTCGATAATCGATTGATGAAGTAGCGGTGGATGAGGGTTGTGTGGGAGAGGGAGTGCTGGATGAGTAGGTGGAAGATGAGACTGGTGGAGGTCGCTGCTGCTGCTGGGCGGTTCGTGGCCGCGTGGCAGCCATTTCTTCCACATCTTCGAAGACGTGAACAAGATTCTCGAAGGAGAAGAGCGAGTCGAGCTTGGCTGCGAGGGCGAAAGCCCTCTCGGGCGAAGCAAGTGCCATCTTGCCCGTGTGGTAGCGCCTCAAGACTCGCAGCCTCTCCTCTTGAAATCGCAACACGTCCTCGAAGAATTTGAGCTCCAGTACGCGTTCTCGGTCGCCGTTTCCATCAGTGCCGGCTGATGGGACGAGGAACGAAGCAAGCTCCCCATAGGTTGCTATCTCATCCGCCCTCTGCCCACCGACGCCGCCGCCTGCGCTCGTGTCGTGGCAATCACTCTGCCATTCCTCGTCCTCATCGTCGCTGTCAATCACAAACCCCTCGAGATTGCGCTTGGGCAATCGTTGCTGCCTCTGCATTACCGCTCTCTCTGTCCCTCCGTTGCACAATTCGCCGCGAATCAATCGATCTACTGCTGTAAGATATATCTTCTGCCCCCGCCTGTTGGTTGGGCCTACAAAAAACAATAGCTCCTCGTTCATTGCAACCGGAATCCCAGGAATTCGCCGGTTTATTTTTACCGATGTACCCGATAACGTTCTGTGATATTTACGTCTAAAAATATAAATCTATACTTATGTTACATGCTGCCACAACGATATGTTGTCCCACATAGAGCAATCTTTATTATAATTCTCTCTTTTTTTTGGAATTTGGAATTGTACAAACAATGATACAACAAACACGTATCCTCCTCCACTCTCGAGGGGGTCTCGACAGACAGCGGCAAGCAGCCGCCCTCGTTCACGAGAACTCGTCCCTCTTCCCACCGCCTCCTTCTCCTCCCTCTTCTCCTTTTGACCTTGGCCTGCCCCCACCGCTGCGCTTCCCTCAACGCTTCGCTTGACCACCTCTTCGCTGTCCATGTTGGCGTGGGTAAAAGGAAGGGGCGAAGAGAGGCTTGACGAAGTGAGGGATGGAAGGCAGTTCGAGGGCGACACAGGACAGCCGACTCTTACGACGATTCTGTTGTGGATGGTGTCGTGATAATGTGAGTGGACACCGATGTCACACCGACTTGGAGTGAGGGCGGAAATTGTACCCAGCGACTCTTGGAGACGATCGCCAAGGTAGTTGAAGACGGCCTGGGAGCCGCCCTCAGTGATCTCCTGGGGGATGTCTTCCAGAGGGTTGTCGTCCATGCCGAACAGCCTGATGCGCAGAGAACCAAAGCGGTGAGCTGCAGGCGACCAATTATAAAGAGCCAGGAGATGAGGTCGCCATACCTCAGGTTATCGAGATTATAGAGAGTATCAGGCAGATCGTTGATGTCGTTGTCGTTGAAGGTCAGGACTTCGAGACCCTTCATGCTTCCCATCTCGGTCGGGAGTTCGGTGAGCTTGTTCTCGTCCAAGTTCAGCTCGGTAAGCGACAGAAGCTATTGGAGGGATGAAAGCGTCAGCGAAAGCTTTGCCTCACAACTAGTCGCTGCCCGTTTGGCTCGGATGGAGGACGTACGCTGCCAATTTGGGACGTGAGCGTTGTGAGCTTGTTGTAGTTGAGGAGGAGGCACGAGAGGCCAGTGAGCTTCCTGTGGTTCGAACGAATGTAGTCGTTAGACGGGAATACGATCGCAGTGGCGCTCTGGGTGGCTCGTACCCGATCTCCGGGGGCAACTCCTTCAGAAGGTTACCGCCCAGGTTGAGCTTCTTGAGCGAGGTCAGGTTGCCGATCTCAGCGGGCAACGAATTGAGCATGTTGTCGTTGAAGTCGAGCAGCCGCAAGTTCACCAGTTGCCCTGCATCATCATCATAATTGTGTTTTAAGAGGTCAGCTCGCCTCCTTGGTGGCACCCGAGTCCAACCACAACACATACCGATTTCGGGAACGAGGTTGGTCAGCTCGTTTGCCGACGCGTGAAGCTCGTGCAGGTTGGTGAGCATGGCAATGGAGGGGGTAAGCTTTGTGAGCTCGTTGCTGCTGATGTCGAGCACGCGCAGACCTATGAAGGAGGCCGTGGTGAGCGAAAGTGGGGACTTCAAAACGCAAGCCGGGCCACAGCGTCGGCGTACCCGGAAGCATCACAACGGATCCCAAGTTGGTCAACTGGTTGTCGTTCAGGAAGAGCTCCTCGAGCGACTTGAGCTGACCCAGCTCGTCCGGCAGCTCGGCGAGCATGTTCCTGCTGAGATAGATCTTGTGAAGGTTCTTCAGCTTGGAGATCTCAGTCGGAAGCCCGGTCAGCCTGTTGCCCTCCAAGTCCAGCTCCTCGAGCTTGTCCAGGTCGCCAATCTCGCGGGGCAGCTCCTTGATGTGGTTGTACTTGAGGTGGAGACGCTTCAGGCTCTTGAGACTGCCAAGACCTGTACCGGAGATGAAGCTTAGTCCGAAGAAAGATACAATTCTCCTGTACGTATGTGGCGAGTGGCGTACCCTGAGGAAGAGTCTCCAAGTTGTTGTACTGGATGTCGAGGTTCTCCAGCTTCTCGAGCTTGGCCACGGAGGCGAAGGAGCTGATGGAGTTGTGCTGCAAGTCGAGCACCTGCAGCATGGAGAGCTGACCCAGGCTCGCGGGCACTGCGGTGAGCTTGTTGTTGCGAACACTCAGCGCCTGGGATGTCAAAGAGGGTTGTTAGTTTGAGTGGAGGCCGCCCTGCAAGCAAGAGGCAAGCACGTACATCAAGCTTCTTGAGGTTTTTGATTTCGTCCGGGAGGTTAGTGAGCTTGTTGAAGCGAAGGAAAAGCTTCTTGAGCTCGACCAGGTTGCCAATCTCTGGCGGGATGGCCGTCAATTTGTTGAACCTGTTGCCGAGGATGGAATGCGATTAGATTGGAATGCAAATGAAGAGGAAAGGGGCAGCAAAACGAACCTGAGATCGAGCATTTGAAGATTTTTCAGTTTGCCCAGTTCGGGAGGGAGAGTCGAAATGCTGTTCTCGTTCAGGCCCAGCGCGGTCAAGTTGGTGAGCTTGCCTGTGACAAAGCGGACAGTGTGAGCAACTCAAGGTGCGGCCGTCCCATCACCAAGTTGTCGTACCAATGGCCGGCGGGAGGGCGGTGAGCTTGTTGTCGTAGAGATTGAGGATCTTCAAGTTGGTGAGAAGGCCGATTTTGTCGGGAAGGGTGGTCATCTCCAACCGGTTGAGATCGCACAGCTCCATAGTCTTACACACTTCAGCCCCCTCGGTGAGGTTGGCAAGGTCCTCGAGGGTGAGCTTCGTTTGCGAGGGCGCAGGCATGCGAGCGGATCCCTTCCTCTTGTCGCTCTTCTCGAGCTTTTGTCTGTTCTTCTTCTCCATCTTCTCCTTCTTCTTGCGCTCCTGTTCCTCCTTCTTCTGCTTCTTCTTCCGTTCCTTCTCCTGCTTCTTCAGTTCCTTGACCGAGGGGGCTGCAGCTGCAGGCGTCGCCTTAGGCGCAGTGGCCTCTGTGGTAGCCGCCGCCGCTGGGGATGGGGATGGGCTTGATGTAGCGATGGGGGTGGAAGCGGCAGTCGGTTTCCCGCCATTCTCCTTGGCCAATGCTTTCAATGGCTTGCTCTTCTCCTCTTCCTCTTTCCCTCGTCCATCCTCAGAGTCCGATTCGTCGTCTGAGACCGAGGCCTCCGAAGTCGAAGTCATTCCATCACCCCGCGACGCCTCATACTCCGCCAGTTTCCTCTTCCACTCCTTCTCCTTCTCTGCCAGCTCTTTCTTCTGTCGTTCGATTTCCTTCTTTTCCTTCAGCCATTCGGCCTCCCTCTTCTTCCATTCCTCCTCCGTCTCCGGCTTGTCGTCATTCATTGTGGCCCAAACCTACGCACCAAGGAAAGACACGTTAACATCGATCTGATTGATGATCACCCCCGCTCTCAAAAACACGCCATTTACTAGTAATTTCTACTCCAGCCCGTGTTGCCGAGCACTCGATTTGTTTTGAAGAATCCCCTCCCCCGTCCAAGCCTCCAACAAGGAGGTACGCAGGGTACCTTTAGGAGGTAGGTTCAATCTCTTCGTTCGATTCGTTGCTGGGGCTGGCCGTAAGCAAAAGGGGAAGGAGCACAACCGCGCAGACAAACACAACAACCCACTCGCCGTGCCCGTGCTCGCAAAAAGTGGGGTCCGCGCAACGGCCCCAATTTCCTTATTGGTCGAACTTTGGAAATTTCGCGAATCACGTGTGGGATTGGACCAGCCGAAAAGTTTAATTACTTGAATTCCCTCAAACCACCAAAGCAAAGAAGGAAAATGTACAGGAAAATTAAAGAAACGATTTATAATTCTTAAAAAAAACAATGCGAAGAACAATGCAACAAGCGCTGCGTGGCCGGGCTTGGGCTCGCGTACTGCCACTGACCACTTCGTCAAGCTCGGCGCGCCGTGCTTCGACGCTGGGCCGCTTTTCGCCAACGGTTGGTTCTCTTTCGCCAGCGGGACCTTCGTTTTTCGTTCTCACCTTTGGCTTGCGCACAGGAGCCGCTCGCCGTGGGGGACTGGTCGGAGACGCACAAGGTGTTCGACACGCCCGAAGTGGCGCAGTTCGCCGCGCTCTCGGAGGACATCAACCCGATCCACCTTGACGCCGGTGCCGCCCTCCTCATGAACTTGTGTTCATCTCACCTCGCCCTTCTGGTCCTGCCCGCCAAGTAGCACTGCGTGGTGCTCACAACCCGCTCCTTCACCCAGCCTACGCCGAAAAGACTCGCTTCGGCGCTCGTATCGTGCACGGCATGCTCTCCGCCTCCCTCTTCTCGGGCATCCTCGGCAGCCAGATACCTGGTACCCGCGCCGATGCTGCACTACACAACATCGTGTTGCTGCTACCATCGCCTACTTCGTCGGACTCGCATGCATCCACTTGTGGCGAAATGATAATGATGTGATGTGTGGCAGGTGCCATCTACGTCTCGCAGAGCCTCTCGTTCAAGGCTCCGATCTACGTGGGGGAGAAGGTGACCGCCAAGGTGGAGGTCACGGCCATCCACCCCTCCAAGCCCTTCGTCACCTTCACCACCAAGTGTCTCAACACCAAAGGTCCCGACCCCACAACGCCGGCGCGGGGCGCCCTCGACTTCTTCACTGACGCGGCCTTGGTCGTGGGGTCCCACGCCTGCAGGTGGAGTGTGCATTGACGGCGAGGCGGTGGTGTACATTCCCCACCAACACAAGAACAGGAACAAGGACAAGAGCGATGACGACAAGCGAGAAGAATGAGAGGCCTCCCCGGGCTGCTCCGAACGCAGCAGCCCGAGCCAAACACAAACGGGGGAGGTCAAACCGAGAATATATTCTTCTTCTTCCTCTGCCGTGTGGCTAGTTCGGTCCTCTAGGAGTCGTTTGTGGCCGCAACGCCGGAGCCACCAGCGATGATGGCCTGCACCGAAGGGTTGCGCGGCGCCATGTCCCTCTTGAACGCCCTGTCGTAAGGTCACAATCACAGAAGAGTCAGCAAAGGCCAGCAGCAGAAGAAGAAGGAGAAGGAGATGATGATGACGAAGCGAATGCGGAGACTAAGGAGAGGCGCACCTGCATACGTCCCAGTAGTGGGGGACTCCTCTCTGCTTGAGGAACTTCCTCGCGTCCTTGTCGCTGGGGAAGACGTCCACTTGGAAGTTCTTGAAGGCGGACTTGAGCACGGTGCCCTCCCACACCAGGTCGCAGAAGTTCTGCTGCCGCTCGACCTTGGGCTTCTCCGCCTCCTTCTCCACCTCCATGCCCTCGGCGCCCTCGACCTCCTCAGGCTTGGTGTAGTCGTTCCAGTCGATCCTCCGCATCATCAGCTTCTTGTATCTTTCGATCGCCTTGGGTCCGCCCTCCACCAGCACCAGGCAGCAGCCACGGTAGAGGACAGCGCAGCCCGTGAGGAAGTTCTGCTGCGCGTTGACGTCCACTTTGTACCTGTGCACGCCGCGCCCGGCCGTTAGCAAAACCGACACGAGCTTAACCACACATACAAGCATAGGGCGGGTCGACGCACTTGTGCCTCTCGTCGCTCAGGTTGGTGACTCGGAAGAGCGCGACGTGGGTGATGAGGCTGGTGTCCTCCTTGAGCTTCTTTAGCTTCTTGAGCCGGGCCTGCTCGGGCGTGAGCTTCCTCTCCTGGTTCCTCGCGTCGTGGGCCTTGGCTCGCTCCTCCATCTCGGCTCGCACCATCTTCTCGATCTGGGTCGGGTCCTGTACGGCCTCGGTGGTGAGCACCTTCATCATGTTGGAGATCTTCATGCGGTTCTTGGGCGCCGGGTCGAGGCCGAGCAGGACGCGCTCCTGCTGCTCCCGCTGCTTCTCCGCTCGCGCCCTCCGCCGCATCTTCTTCTGCTCCGCCTTGGTGAGCTTGAGCGGCATCGGCCCGGGCGGCGGCTTCTCGGTGGGCGGCGCCAGCGCGACGGGATGCTCCACAAGATGCGTGATGCGCCGCTCGTTGATGTTGCTGCTCACGGCCGCTTCGTCGTAACCATCCACGGCCTTCTCCTTCCCCTTTCCCTCTTCATCTACCACCACCGCCATGTCGTCCTTCTCCTCGCCCTCACGCTCGGCCTTCTTCTTTTTCTGCTCCTCGTCGGCCGACGTCGATTCGTTGCCGTAGCGCTCCTTGTGGAGCAGCAGCGGCGCGTCCCACCACTCGACGTCGGGCACGGGTTCGTCCTCGTTGTGGATGATCTCCTCGGCCTCCTTGCGCAGCGGCATCAGCGACTTGTCCCGCGGCATGTCGCTGTCGGCGCCCTCGTCGGCCGCGCCCATCGAGCTCTCGAGCAGCTCCTTGGCCAGCTTCGTGCGCATGCGCTGCGCCTTCCGGACGTAGGTGCCGGCCTCGACAAAGTTGAACGCGCGGCGCGGGCGGGTGACCTTGGGCGCACGCATGCGCGGGTCGAAGTAGGGGTTCTTGGACGGGTCGGTCTCGACGACGGGCGACTCGAGCTTGAACAGCTCCTCGCGCTGCACTCGCTTGTTGATGGCCAGCGTGGCCACCACGGGCGCGCGGCCGGACGAGATGACGCGGCCCTGGTCGTCGATCTCTCGACCCTCGGCATCGAGACGAAGAGGGCGCGGGCCAGGGCCACCAGAGCCGGCGATGGGGAGGGGGGTCGGGGTCACCAACGCGCCGGGAGGGAGGCGACCCTGGAGAGCGGCCAATTTGGCGTTGATTTTGCTCTGGATCTCGGCCATGACCCTGGCCTTCTCGTCCTGTGCTGAAGCGCCGGCGCCAGCAGGGGCGAGCGCTCGCACGGGCTGCTGGCCGAGGGGTGCCGCCGGCATGGAGTGAGCCTCCTTCTGCTCCTGGGCCTTCTTCTGCACCTCCACCTTGAGCTTCTCCTTCATCGCACGCAGGGCATCGAGATTCAGGCCCGGAAGGATTGAGGCCTTGGGCTTCGCCGCATCAGGCGCAGCAGCGGGAGTAGGCTGCGGGGCCGGTTGGGGAGGGGCGTTCTCAATTTTCGATCCGTTTTCTACATCGACCTTCTTCCCTTGGTCGCTGCCCCTGTCGTCCGTTTTGTGTCGCTTCTCCTCCTTCCTTCTGCTGTCCCGATCTCGGCTCCTTTCTCTGCTGCCCCTGTGCTTTCGATCCTTCCTGTCCCTGTCCCCATCACGATCTTTATCATCCCTCCTCGATGACCGGTGTCTATCCTTGTCCGATGATCTGCTACTGTGTTTGCCGTCTTCATCACGCTTCCTCTTCGACGAGGAAGAAGATGAAGAGTGGTCGCTCCTCGAGCTCGACATGAGTGCTACCAATCTAACCTCAACAAATTCAAATCGCGGCCTTGTCCGCCACCAACTTTTCTTTTACATTTCTTGCCCTTTTCTTCCCACAACTTCTCTCGGCCACGGCAAGAACCTCGGAGTCGTCCACATGGCCGCAAGCGTTGTGCTCCTGGGCGACCCGCGGCTGCGCGTTGTTAGCGCTGCCGTGCCCGACGTTGTCGACTCCCAGTTCGTCTCCGAACGGCACACACTCGAGGCCACCCTCCAAAAGGTACCTTAACAGCAGCAAACTGCAAACTCGACAGAAAGCGAAGGCGCGAAGGCGTGCTGTTGGGCTCATTGGCCACATCGACGACTTCCTCTTGCCTTACATCTGGACCAGTTTCGCCAGGACAATGGGTTCGGGCGGGCCATCTCAGCACCTCAGATCGGCATCAACAAGCGGCTGATCGCACTCGACCTGGGGAACGAGGGTGGAGGGGCGTTCTGCATGGTCAATCCACTCATCACCCACCGGTCGGACGAAACCTTTACCATGTACGCACCTCTTCATAATCATCGCCATCATCACTGCCGTTCGTCAGCTTCTGGGTGCTCCTGCATTCCTCCTCTGACACGGCGCGGTCCAACAAGGTGGGACGATTGCATGAGCTTCCCCTGGCTCTTGGTCAAGGTGCGCCGCCACAAGAGCATCTCCGTCGAATACCAGGACGAGGAGGGCAACACCAAGCAGTGGGAACACATCAACCAAGCCGTATCTGGTACCCATTGATTCAAGCAGTCGGCCATGCTGACAGTCATCATCTCACGCACTGTTTTTTCCACGACCCAGAGCTGTTGCAGCACGAGATCGACCACCTTGATGGTACCTATCACCCACCCACCCACCCGCACGGTGCTCGTGAAGAACTCAATCATGTGCTCTTTGCCCGCGCACTAGGTGTGCTGGCCGTTGATCGAGCCGAGACCAACAGGGACCTCATCAGCCGCACGGTCTACGATTCCATGCGTGGCCACTTCGACGCGCAGGTGGACTACCACATCACTCCCACCATCTGACCTGCACCTCGCAGCTTCCCCAATGCTTCGCCAACTCGGCCACCCGCGGGTGCACCTCAACCGTTCCTGTTCGTGCTCGTCCTCCTTGCCGAGCTCAGTCCCTCTGTGGTGTCCCACAATTTTCTCTGCGTTCTTATTTATTTTTGATTTTCAATTTAGTTCTTATCCCCTTCTGTGAGCCCTGCCTGGTGGAGAGCAAGGAAGAGAAGGAACTGAAAGGCTGCTTGTCCAAGCACAGCCCACCAACCTTCCAGCACGGCAAATCACACAACACAACAGACAAGATGAGCTCCCTCCACGAAAAGGTGCTGACAAGATGGTCCAAGAGCAAGGTGTCCTTTGACTACAAACGCGCCCTGGAATTGGTCGACCAAGGCCCTGGTACCCCTCTTCCCTCCCCCCATGATGTCGCTGTGCACAGAAGGCGGCCAGTCTCTCAGATTTGCACTTTTTCTCTCTCCCACAGCCTCTATGAGCGCGAAGGACATGCTCGACTGGGCAACCAGCCACCCCTTCCTGAAGGTACTTGCCGCCCCACCATTATTTTAATCTTT
>CDFN01050395.1:0-14140 GCA_000826445.1 Acanthamoeba quina | reverse complement strand
AAGTTGGGTATCGGTCATGTGGGGAGGCAGTATGCAGCCACAGTCTGGCCCGCCGACGTCGTGGAACGGCCCCCCTCCCAGACCTTACTCGACTCCATCTGCTGCACCCCTCCCACATCAGCAGCCTATGTTCTCCAAGTTACACAAATTGGCGGAGATGCAGCAGCAATTTGCACGTCGCGAGATGGGACCCGTTGCATCTTCCTCCTATGCGGCTCCACCATCGTCGGGTCCGCTGCATGGGTACCACCAACCGCCTCAACCCGGCCACTACCAACCACCGGCTTGGCCGCAGCAGTCGCACCACCATCGACCGCCAACAACGCCGCTACCGCCACTGCACCATCGTCCTCATCACGCAGCGCCACCTCCGCCACCAACGCCTGTACAGCCGCCCAACCTGGTGTTCGCTGCCGCAGCCCACCATCTTCAGCACCAGCACCAGCACCAACCACCGCCACCAACTCAGTCGACGAGCCACTACGTCCACGTGGCCGCGGCGTCGACGCCCCTGCAGGGGGAGCGAGCCCTACACAGGGTCGCCGAGCTCAACCATCGACACCACCAGCCTCTGTTGCAGGGCCTCGCCGCCACGCAGCCCGTGTCCACAGCGATCATGCTCCACCAGCTGCGCCAGCAGCTCGAGCAGAAGCGGGAGCAGAGGCAGCAGATCAAGCAGCTTGAACAGCAGAAGCAGCAGCAGCAGACTGAGGCTGCGAAGAAAATACCGTCGCCACGGCGCCAGCCCTCGCCGACGACCCAGAGGTCGTACGGCGCGGGCCACAAGCAGCAGCAGCAGCCTCCTCCTCTTCCGCCGCTGCCGCCGCACTCGCCGCCGCCGGTTCCTGCGCGGCCGCCGCTCCCTCCGTCTTGCTCGCTGACTCAGTCGTCTCTCACTCAATCGCCGTCGCCTGCAGCGCCCTCGGGGCAGGGCCCTGCTCCAAATGTTCCACCGCAGAGACCCCCACATCAATGTACGCTCGCAGTCGCCACCGTCTGGTCATTTGTGGTTCTGCTTCACTGACGAGCGTGTGTGTCGCGTTGCGTGTGGTGTGTGTATGTGTGTGTGTGCGGTGTGTGTGTCGTGTGTGTGTGTGTTGCGTGTTTGTGGGATGGTGTTTAGTAGCGGTATTTCGCTGTGCGCTGTGTAAGGTATTTTGCAACCACATCAAGTCCTTCGTGGGCCACCTGGAGGGGAATCGGCACAAGCGTAAGCGATCCTCCGCCACCGAGGAAGAGGTCCTAACCCCCCTCCCCTTCCACACGACACGACATACCTCCACTACGACCTCCTTCCGCTGGACTAACGCTGCTTCGGTCGGCAGAGGGAGAACGACACGCGGGTGCTGGCAGCGGCAAGGACCCAGCAAGTTGCTGACGGGCTCAGTTACCCGTCAAAAAGGAAGACGAGGAAGGCGAAGGCGAAGGCGAGAGGAGAAGCCGGTCAGCCAGCGACCAATTCGGCGCACCAGCACCAGCAGCGGGTCCTCGGCAAGCGGGTCAAGACCGAGCCGACCGACAGCGACAACGACGCGCAGCACGAGCGCTATATCAAGCACGAAGGCTTCAAGAAAGAGGAAAGAGATGAGGAAGACGACGACGACGACGACGAAGAAGAAGAAGAAGAAGAGGATATGGATGAAGAAACCGAGGATGAAAGCGATCAGGGAGTTGATGACTCGTCGAGCAACGAGGAGAAGGTCGAGCGAAAGACGAAGCGAAGACGAACGGAGTACAGCGCAAGAGGGGATGGGGCGAAGGGTGGTGGTCGCGGCGCCGTTCCCGACGGGTTGGTGCTGCGGGTGGTGAAGCTCGAGAAGGCGAGCGAGAGCGACGCGGAGGAGCCGCGAATGGACCGCCGCTTCTACGCCGTCGGGGACAAGGGCGAAGACAAGAGAGCCCCCCACGACCAGGGCACGGAAACGAAAGGAGGACTCGACAAGGAGGCGAGCGTGAAGCCGGTCCACGACGGTCATCAGCCAGCGGCCACCACAACCACGACAGGCTCCCACGACCAGCCACGTTTCAACACCTTCATGTGGCGCGCGACACAGGAGGAGGCGTTCGACCGTGCTCTGCCGGTCGATGCGTTCCTCGAGCTGATGGGCCTGCAGTGATTCGACCATCTTCACCCTTTCATTCCCCTTCTTTCCCACCACCCGCAGACCAAGAACGACCCACGACGGGCTTCCAGAAAATTAGAGGAAACGCATTTCTTGCCAATTCAAAATTTTGGTGAATTTGTTTACCGCGAGGGTCGGTAAGGGACACGACGTTTGAAGGCCCATGCCCTTCTCTCGCTCTGTCTCTGCTTCTGCTCGCCCACCACCTCTCTCTCCTCGGCATCTTCGGGCAGCCCGCTTCGCCTCCTTCTTCGAATCTTCCGTGCCCTTCCTGGTATAAAGTGCATCCTCTACTGTCGCCGTGGTAGCGCGAACGTCATCCATCTCTCTGCGATTTTCCGAGAATTAGTGCATCTCCACGGCAGCTCGCGCCCTTGCTATCTTGCCGACTTGCACCCTCTTCACCATCTCTCTACACATCATACCCGCTACACAATGAACATCTGCTCCATTCTGGAACGAAGACAACTCGAGGCGGCCGTGCCTGGATGCCAGATCGAATGGATTGTGGACGATGATGGGGACAGTTTCGAAGATGGAGATGATGCGGGGGAGCTTGTAAATGTTGTAGAGTTGATTGAGGGCGATGACGAGGACGGAGAGACGACGGATGGAGGTGCATCGATGATGTGGCCATTCCCTTCATCGCAGCAGCTGAAGAGGAAGCGAGAGAAGGTGGGCAGCGGAAGCGGGAGCAGCAGCGATGGTAAAGAGCAGCACCAAAAGCAGCAGCTGAACGATGCCAAGCGAGCACGACTGGAGGACATCGAGAAGCCGCAGCTCTTCAACATGTGGCTCAAGATGAAGAAGGAACGGCGGCACGATCGAAAGCTGCAGGATCTCGTCGATGCGTTCGTCCTGCCCGAAGATCTCTACCAGCACTTCAAGGAGTTCGTGCCTCCGGCCGGTGCCGACGCCGACGCCGTCTTCATGCGACGGCTCCAGTACGAACGCGAATGCGCTGAGCGAGCCCTCAACCGATGCAAGGTGCGCTCGTGGCTGCTGCGTCGATCGTCGCTCAACCGAAGGTCCATCGTGCTGCGCGTGCCGTTCGAGCTCGGCCTGGGCGATCGGCTCCAGTTCGGCGCCGCCGCTCCCAACGACGCGCAACGTCCCACCTTCTACGCCTTCTCCTACACGTCGGCGGCCGGCCAGGGCAGCATCGCTCACGTGCTCATCATGAAGTGGAAGAACCTCTGGGCGCGATGCGACTGCGACGATGGAGGTGCACACCCCTTCTACTTCTCCTTTTATCTTTGGTGGAGTACCCTCTCGAGAGAGAAACCAAACTGACCGTCTTTCTTCTTCTTCGCCTTCTTCAATCAGTGGAGATCACGCCGACGTTCTACAGCACCTCGTTCATCGCGGTTCTCGATCGCCTGCTGGAGACCGAGGATCTGCGGCCAGACCGCATGGTGCACGGCTACCTCTCCACCCGATGCTGAAGGCGACACACAAGACAGAACGACACGACTTTGCCTCTCTTCCTCTCATCTCTACTCCTGTGGTCGCTGAAGCGGCGTTGATGCGGAAACGAGTGAGACGCACCGCACACAGACACAACATGACGATGACATCACATGCGTTGCGTGCTTCTTTCGCCCTACGCCTGGGTTATACCCCTCCCCCTCCTTTCCTCTTTTCTCTCGTCTTTAGTGATGCGAGTGTTGAGCGTGTATCGCGCCATGTGCGTGTGTCGTGCGACAGTCGTGTGCGCGTCATGGGAACAGTCCTCGGAAGTAGTCTGCACGCGCCACCATTCCACAGAGGGTTCGTCGTGTGAGTGCGTGTGCGGTGTTGCGTGTGTTGCGTGTGCGGTGTTGCGTGTGTTCAGGGAAGAAGCATGCACCCTCGAATTCCTCGCTTCTGTTCTTGGTCTGCTCGACTTGCGCGTCCTTCTTCCACACGTTCTTGGACTTCTCGGCCTCCCGCTCGGCCTTCTCCTTCTCCTCTCTCTCGATGCGTTCCTGCTCGGCCAGCTCTTCGGCCTCGCGCGCCTTCAGCTCGTCGAGTTCGTCCTCCCGGCCCTCCTTCTTCATCCTCTTCCGCAGCTTGCGCTCCTCCTTCTCGACCTTTCGCTTTCGCTTCTTCTCCTCCTTCTTCTTCTGCTGCTCCTTCTCGTAGTTGAGCTTGTACGCGCAGGCCTGACACAGGCGCAGCTTGACCAGCGCGTTCTTCGTCTCGCCCGCCTCCGCGTACTGGAAGTTGACCTCGTAGCTCTTCAGCTCCTCCTTCGCCTCGCAGTGCTTGTTGCCGCATATGAACTGGCCTGCGTGTAGGGCACGCATCACAAGATGTAAATTCGTGTAGAAGATGAAGATGATGCTAGAAGATTAAGATGCAATAGCTGAAGAGGGAAAGAGAGCGTAGGGTGGTGCATGTGGTACCCTTGCCGATGATGACTTCCTTCTCGACGCGCCATCGCATGCCGACCTGGCCTTCGCGATAGCGGGTGAGGTCAGCGATGCAGTACTCGCGGTAGAGGCGCTCGTAGTATCGTCGCGCCAGCCGCTTCTCCCACGCCTCCCGCGAGTCGTCGGCTCGATCGTCCTCCTCTGTGCGAATGAACCTAGTTGTAGTACGCCATCATCATCACAACATCAGGCATCGCCCTAGCACCACATGGCAGCACACCCACAACTCACGTACCGGTACTGCTGCTTGAGAATGTCGTCGTCCGACTTTGTGGGCTTCTGGGGCACGGCGGGCAGCTTCCCTCGGCCATAGTACAACACCTACACACAAAGATAAATTAAAAAAAGATAAATAGATAAATAAATAATAAAAAAAGATAAATAAATAATAATGAATAGTTGATGGTGGCGTACATAGTCGTGAATGTAGCGTTGGTGCCGCTCGTAGGCGTTCATGGTGCCTGTGTAGTGCAGCCGACGCGATGAAGAGTCTTCAATGGGACCCAGGTTGGCCTTGGGTCGTGGTGGCGGCAAGATGGAAGGGCGGCCGCTGGCTCCTGTGGCCGTCCTGCTCTCCCCCTCATCTTCCAGATCTGACGCGAAACCCGAGGCCGAATTCACGAACAAATCGAACAGGCTTGGCTTCCCTCCATCTGCTCCTGCCCCGTCCATGACGCGAAAAAGAATTTTATTTATTTTCCGAATTTTCTGTATCTTCTCTTTTTTGAAGGTACGCCAGGAATTTTACTGTTTTTTTGATTTATGAAATCAATTTAAATTATCCAGCCATAGATCGAGATGGACACAACGTGGCGAGGCCGCGGGGCCGTGGGGGCAGATCGTGAGACCGAGATGAGCGGGTGGAGTGAGGATGAGAAGCTTCGATTCATATACGAGATGCTGTCAATCATGGGCGAACAGCAACAGCAGGAAGTAGAGGACATCCAGCAGATCAGCGCCACAGTGGCCGAGATTGGCCATCTCATTCCCGCCACCAGCGAGATGTCGAATCCCTGTGCGCCTCGCCCTTTAGGCGATTCGAATGGCACAATGGGTACGCAGCTTGTGCGTTCTTGAATTCTGTTCACCAAGTGTGCCATCCTCATCCTCTGTATTGTTCGTGTAGCCGAGGACCAAGATCCAAGGATGGGTGAGGAGGAGCTGGACGGGACCGAGGCACAACTGCCGCCGCAGTCGAAGCCGCCGAAGAAGTTTGGCTTCGACGCCGCGTTCGCGCAGAGCAAGAAGAAGCGCGAGCGGCGGCAGCGCCTGCGGGAGGCCAACCGCCAGGCCCTGCGCGCCGCAGCCGGCCAAGACGACGACGACAACAGCAACAAGCCTTCTGACGCTGGCGAAGACGGCGACGATGACGCTGCCGCCATCGGCGATGGACTCCCACACGAAGCGAATGGGAAGGTGAAGATGAAGGAGGAGGAAGACGAGGAAGTAGAGGTGCCGACGTCATCTGGCAGCCCAGCGCGAAGAGCAAACGGCGCGGCGGCAGTGGTGATGAGCGTGACACCGCCGGCGGCTGGAGCAATCGATGACGGACACGAGCGAACCACGAGCGGTCGCAGGACTGCGGCGACGAGAAGCGACGACCAGGAGGGAGTGGTCGAAGACCAGCAGCACCAGCACGTGATCAGCCGACTCGAGGCCCAGCTCACCTGGGGCAAGGAGCGCGGCGTCATCGGTGCTCCGAGCGGGGTGGCCGGCGACATGTCGCCTACCACCTCTTCCTCTGCCTCTTCATCAGCAGCCTCGTCCGTCTCCAATTCGGCGGCTAACACCGCCTCTTGGCTGCCAGATATGCCCCGGGGCGAGGAGCCCACCACCACCACCGTTGGCGCGGTTGAACCGGGTCACGCGGCAGCGGCGGCGGTGGACCCCGAGCGATTACAGAACATCGAGAACGCACTCAAGGAGCTGAACACGCGATTGGCCACCTGGCACGCCGAACGAGAGGCTCTTCCCGCCGCGTCACCACCAACACCCGCACCAGCGACGGCGGCGGCGGCATCGCCGTCGTCTCCATATCCGCTGTTGGCCGAAGAGATCGAGCGCAAGCTGGCTAAGGTTCCTCCTACTCTAAGCGGCGTCGGTGGTGAGGAGTGACAAGGCTTGTTTGGCTGACCACCTTGTGCGCAGGTGGAAGCGCAATCGGATGCGGTGCTGGCGCTGCTACGTAGGCAAGCCGAAGCTGAAGCCGACGCCACAACTGCCGCGACGGTGAGAGCGGAAGCCAGCGCGGCAGCGTGGCAGCCTGCCAAGGGCAAAGCCGTGGAGGACGGCCACGGCCACAGAAAACTTAGAGAAGCAGGTGAAGAGAAGGAGAACCAACTGGCCAAGAAGCAGGACGCCTCCCTGGAAGAGCTCCGTGAGCTGCGCAAGGACGTCCTCGCCATCAAGGTACCCCATGCGCGCGCCTTTGTATCGTTGTGTGAGTGAGTGCTGGGCGATCGTGGCTGAGAGGCGTATCAACTACGTAGGAGCGGCTACGGGCAGTGAGCACAAGGCCGGCACGACGGTACTATGCGGACGATGCACGCGACGCGGTAGCCGAAGGAGGAGGCCACGTTCAGTACTACGCCGTGGCCGTCCTGCTCGCCATCCTGGTCGTGCTCCTTCGCATCGTACTGTTGGGTGCCCACTGATCTGTGCCCTGCTCAACCTTTACCCTTCTCACCACTATAAGGATACAACACTCTTCTGCTGCCAGAAGAAGATGTTTAGATGAAGTAGAAGGCCAAGCCGTGTCCGTTTTTTCTTTTTCTTTTTCTTTTCTGTTGTTCTTTTTTCTTTTTTGAGGTTTGGTGAAAGGTGGCAGGAAAGAAAGAAGAAAAGCAAACAACAAGAGGCAAGGGAGCCATTAGCAGTAGAAAAAAGAGAGATTCACGCGCAGCACGAGGAGCATGCAGAGAAGAGGAGGAAAGGGCAAACCGGCGAGCAGCAGGTGCGGACCCTGCTGTTTGTTTCATCGCCTGCGCACTGCAATTTACGTAAATTGGTTTTGATTTATTTTTCACAAATTAAATAATCATTCCCTTGATGCAGCAAAGCGGCAACGCTGGTGGCCACCGAAGGCGAATATCGCGGCTTCATTCGGGTCACTGCCGGCGATGACCTTGGGGTACCCTCCCTCTCTCTTGCTGCACCATCTGCAGATCACTCTTGCGCTCATCTTACACTTTTTTGCGCTACACGATTCATGCTGCCCCCACAGCAACTCAGCAGCAGCGAGTTCCAGCTGGCCTTCAAGAAGCTCAACAAGCGCGATTCGGTGACGAAGCTCAAGGGCCTGCAGGAGCTCAAGGCCCTGTTCGAGGACATCGCGGGCAAGGGCGAGGACGTCGATGCCGTCATCCAGGCGTGGGTCTACTCCTTCCTCCGACTGGCCGCGGACGACGATCCCAAGGTGCGCGTGGCCCTGTGCAACACCTTTGCCGGGCTCGTGCAGGCCGTCAAGAAGAAGCTCGCCGCCCAGCTCAAGCGCATCATGGTACAATCTCTCGCAAGATCCCTTTTCGTTGGTGGTGTTGTTATTGTTGACGACCTCACCTCCAATTGGCTTGGTTCATTACAGGGCACGTGGCTGTGCCTGCAGTTCGACCAATCGAACGAGGTTGCCAACGCCGCCAAGAAGGCGTTCCAGGTTGGATGTCACCTCTCAGTCAGAGCGCGATGTTGTGTGGAGCTCGCCCTACACTCTCGCTGACCTCATGTCGCTGGTAATCTCGTTGCCTTTTTGTGTGTTGCACGCGTGCGTAGGTGGCCTTCCCTGCGAAGAAGCACAGCGAGGCGCTGCTGTTCTGCAAGGCGGAGATTCTGGACCACTTCGAGGCCAACTTTGCGCAGACACCCCAAACTCTGGGTACCACGATGGCTGCGCCTTTCCCTCGTGCCCTCTTGAACCACTTCTCACACTATTCTCGTGCGGCCGCGTTCATGTTCAAAACGGAACAGCCAACGAAAACGCCAAAGAGAAGGCCGAAGACCGATACTCCAACCTCATATTCTCCTCCATCCTCGCGTTCCGCTACTTCCAAGGTGCCGCTCGCCAGACACCACTCAAGCGCACGTTGGTGCTGATCTCGTCTTCGTGTGCGGTGTGGTGTGTCGTGCGTGTTGTGTCGTGTGCAGAGACGATTCCAGAGGCCGAGAACCAGGCGCTGGCCGAGAGCCGATACAACGAGCTCCTGGGCAAGAAGTTCTGGAACTTCCTGAAGGACAAGAAGCACCTCCTCATCCGCCGAGCCGCCTACCAGTTGCTCGCCACAGTAAGCCTCAAGGCTCGACGTACGCCGCCTCACTCAGCCACCGCACCGCAGGCACCTTTTCTTAAAGGAGTCTCGAGTGACTGATCGTTAACCTGAACCCCCCAACAACACAGCCTACGTGGAGGCCAACATCTCTTGGCTCACCCCGGTCGTGGTGGGTCTGCTCAACGACACGGAGAGCAGCAATCAAGCACACATGTGGGAGGCCCTGCTGACCTTCTTCAAATGTACGCGCTCTACCGCCCATACCTTCAACTCTTCGTGCTCCAACTCACCATGAGGCTTCATCTCGTCACGCAGACTACCCTGAGGCCTGGAGCCACATAAACGCGCGAAAGCAGGTGCTGGGTCCGCTGTGGGTCATCCTTCGCAATGGCACCAGCGGCTCGGCCGCCGTCACCTATCCCTCGCTCCTGCCCCTGATCAGGTTCGTATGGCGCACGCCACTGATCTTCGGTGGCGCGTGGTTCGTTCGGGCAAGCAAGTATGATGTGTGTGCTCACACTCGCTTGCTCGTTGGCATGTAGTTTGATTCCGAAGGAGGTGGTCGGTGAGGGGACGGGCTTCCACAAGGAGTTCTTCTCTAACCTGTGGAAGGGGCTCGCCAGCGAAAACTTCTCCGATACCTCCGCCACGCGACTCATCGCGGCCTACATGGAGTGTCTCCTCTACTTCATCTCCCTCGATCTGTACGCAGCCACCGCCGCCCGCTCCCTTTCTGTTCTGTTCTGCTCACCGGTGGTCGCTGACAACACGACAGCCGAAACGACGAGAGGGAGGAGAGCGAGGCCACAGGCATCGCCCACTACCTGGTGGCCAATCAACTCTTTGACGCCACCCACTACTACCTCACCACCGACAAGGTACGTTGTATCTCATTCTCATTTCCTTCATTGCACTAGCTTACTGGAATGTCATGTATGTTGGTTCCAGCCTCCTTCTGCGCTCGTCAAGTCGATCAGCGGCCTCGTGGGCAAGCTCGTTGCAAAGAACGCCCAAGGTAGCGCCAGGCGTCCCCCAATTCAGCCTTGGTCTTGTCGTCGTTACTCACCAAGCTGGGGGGGGGGGCAACAATACTTGCAGACATGGTGAAGGCCTACTTCATCAAGCTCGGCGATGACGCCAAGGCCGTGTTCAGCGAGAATCAGGACAACCTGCCCCTGGCCACCTACTGCAGCCGCTTCTCCGAACTGCTGTCGTCGCTGGCCGCTCTTCTCAGCTCCGCGGTACGCAACCTCTCGCCGGATGACCATCAACCCCCGCACTCATTGTCGACACACACAACAGGAAAACACATCGGTGTCGGCACTTGAGCAGGTGCTGCAGGAGGTGGTCGCCACAGCGCTGCCGCGCGCCAGGGAGGATTCGACCGAGACCGCGTGGGTGCGGATGCTGGCCGACCTCGCCGCCTCGTTCCCCGCGCTCGTGTTCGGCTCGGCCGCCGCTGAGTCGGAGGCGCCCAAGGCCTTCTTCGCCGACGCGCTGCTCCCGTGGGTTACCTCCTGGGTCTCGTCCGAGGCGCGCGACGCCGCCTTCACCCCGGTTCTCTTCGACCTCGTCCACCACTACCTGCAGCATATCGCCGCGGCTGCTGGCGGCGACCACCAGACGGCGCTGCTCCACGACCAGTGGGAGTCGCTGGTCCGCGAGGTGATCGCCACCGGCAAGCCCCGCCTCCTGCTGCTGCTCCTGCAGAGGGTGTGCCGCGGCACCGCCAACGAGCAGTGGGCCAGCAGGCAGCTGGACGAGCACGCCACGCACCTCTTCAACGCGCTCCAAGCCGGCGCCGCCGTGGGCGACGACAGCGAGCTGTCGCTCCTCCGCTTCCTCATCGCCGGCAAGGACAACCAGGCGTCGCCGCTGCTGTCGGCTTCGTGCCTGGCCCAGATCGTCGAGTCGGTGTCCGCCAGCCTGACCCGCTTCCTCGACGGGCACTCGCTGGCGGCCGGTGCCGCGCTCGAGGCCGATGCCGAGCAGCTGACGTCGCTCAAGGACGTGCTGGCCCTCGTGCGATCGGTGGCCTCGGCGCGTCTGCCCGCTGGGCTCCAGCGCAGTCGGGCCTCGCTGCTCGGCAACACGGTCTTCCGGCTCCACCTGCTCGCCCAGCTGTCGCCTCCGAGCGCTGACGCTGCGGCTGCCTACGCTGACGTCAACTCGACCGCGCTGGCGTCCCTCTCCGCCTTTGCCACGTCGCGCCTGCGCGAGGAGGAACCCGAAACCGCGGCGGCCTTCCGCGCCTACCTGGTCTCGTCGCTCCATGAGGCCGTCCTCCACGCAGCCCCCACATCTATCGCTGGTATGGCCACGCTGTCGTGTGCGTGTGTGCGGTGCGTGTGTGTCGTGCGGCGAAGTGACAGTGTTCGTGTTGTGGTGTCTTTTAGCTGCGAGCGATGTTGCAGTGCAGGTGCGCAAGTGGACCGAGTTGGACAAGGCTATGTCGTCGGCTGCGGAGCTAGTGCTCGACCGCGCCGAGTGGGAAAAGGCCCGCGACGCCGTGCCCTCGGCCATCGACGGTCGCGACACCTCGTCCCTCTTCCTGCGCCTCACCGGTGCCGTCAGCGGCAAGGGCGACGAGACCAACGACGCCGCCACCGCCGCCGAGACCTACGCCTGCATGGCCCTCTTTGCCACCGAGCTCCTGCAGCGCCTGTCCGCCCCGGTGCTGTTGGCCGGCGGCGACGGCGACGACCAAGCCACCACGCCGCACGCGTGGCTCATTTCGGCCCTGCTCCAGTCCTACTCGCTCTCCGGCGTGTCGCTCTTCTCCGTCGACGAAAGCGAAGACCTCGGGCCGGTCATCTCCCAGTCCCTCCTCTCGGGCTCCGCCGCCATTGCGGCCGAACCCGACGAGGAGGACGAAAAGCCCAGGTACCCAAACCCTGCCGCGTGTCGTGTGTCGTGCGGTGCGCGTGTGCGATGACATGTTGACGGACTCTTGCTGGCGTGCTGCAGCAATGATGTGTGGAGCCTGCTGGCGAGGCAGGCGCCTCGTGGCGTGGCCCTGTTGGCCAAGTTCATCGCCGATCAGGCGAAGGCCGATGACGCCAAGCCCAACGCATTCACGCGGGACCTGCTCCAGCACCTGATCGACGAGGCACAGCAGCGCGGGGGCCTCAGCGCCCTGTCACTGGCCTTTGTGCTGCGTCTCCTCGTCGCACGCGCCGGTCTCTCTGCCGAGGCCCTCGCAAGCGTCGTCGTGCCCGCGCTTCCCCTCTCCTTCAACGCCAACGGTACGCGTTAGTCAGCTGCGCTTTGTCGTGTCGTTGTCGTGTTTGTTGTTATTTCGGCTAACGCTCGTCGTGACCGCGCGCAGATGACAATTTCTACGGACGGCTTGCCGCGGTGGAGGCCAGCGTTCCTGTCATCGCCGGTGCGACCTCGGGGGAGGTGACGCAGGCGCGTGAGATCGCCGCGGCCACCTTTGCCTCGCTCAAGGAGGCCCAGACCACCAGCGAGGAGGACGCCCGCCGGGTTCTCTTCTCCATGGCCGCCCTCGCCGCCTTCTACTGGCCCCAGGCAGCCCCTCAGTCCGCCGAGGTACCGCCGCCTCGCTCGGCGATCATGACCGGACACATCGACTAATGCGTTGTGTGTCCTGTCGTGCCGTCGTGCCGTGTCGTGCGTAGCTGGCAGCGCACATGTCGACGCTTGCGGGTCTGTTCCCCAAGGGCCGCTGGCCCAACGCTGCCGGCCTCCCCGCCGCGCTGTCGCGAGGTCTGCGCACCGCTGCTCTCCGCCTGTCGTTCGCCATCGTGACCAAGAGCGGCGCCACCCTCGACCGAGCGTCGTGGGACTTCGTGCTCAACCTGGTGAAGAGGTCCGTCTTCCTGCTCGCACATGCCACAAGTGCTCTCGGCACCCCACCGGCCTTCGCCTGACGCTGCGTTGTGTGTGTTGTGCACAGTGGCCTGGTGGACACGAAGGCCAAGGCCAAGGGTTCGTCGATCCCCGACGTGGGGGACGCGACCGAGGCGCTGCGCCTGCTGTGGGCCGTGATGCGCGCCTTCCAGGCCCTGTCTGCCAGCGAGCAGAGCCTACCCGTCCCCGAGGAGAAGTACCACAGCTTCCTCTCGAAGCTTCTCCCGCAGGTCTTCGAAGTCTTCCTGGCCGGTAACTTTTCCCCCTCCAATGACCTCCCACAATCACTGCGATCGTCATGTCTGGCTAACCGCACACGCACACGCACGCAGTGGGTCAGAGGCTGTCCAAGATGATGGAGCGCGACAACCCGCTCTCGGTGCTGCTAGAGCAGGTGGTGCGCAGCATGCCCTCCTCGCTGCTGTGCAAGCACATCAGCGGACGCGAGAGCGACGACTCCGTTCACGCCCTCCTCTCGTGCCCCGACTGGCGCCTTCAGAAGACGGCCTACCGCCTGCTCCTGCACAAGCTCATGGCCATCGCCGCCGTGCCCGACGATGGTACACCTCTGCACAATGTGTGTTGGCGCTGCGCGCAACAACTGCAGTTGTGTGCCGTGCGTGCCGTGCCGTGTGTCGTGTGCTGACCAACCGGATTTCAGATGAAGGAAAGGACAAGGAGGCAGAGTCGACCGAGGAGGAGAAGGAGGTGAAGGCGCCGCTGCCGCCTGCGCTGCAGGAGCAGATCGAGCGGCCGTCGGAGGACTTCCACGGCCTGCTGGGTTATCTCCTGGGCTGGTCGCTCGTGCTCGACCACTGCACCCTGCGCTCGCCCGAGTTCCGCGCGCGTCTGGGCTCCTACCTGCGGCGCTCGTCCTTCTCGCTGCAGATGTTCATGCGCGTCCTCTGCCAGCACCTCGACCTGCAGCACCCGCACGCCTCCACCTCCCTTCCGCCCCCGCAGTCCTTCAAAATCGCCGGTACGTCCACCACCGTCACCGTCACCGTCACCGTGCGTGTCGTGTCGTGCGGTGTGTATCGTGTCGGGGGTGACTGACGTGGGGCCATGTGAGTAGATATGGTGTCGACGAGCGATGAGTGGATCGGTGCCTACGCGGCGCACCTGTACCTGCGCCTGCTCCAGGCCTTCCCCGCGCTCGTTCGCCTGTGGTGGACCGATGACTGCGACCGGCAAACGGCTGCCCTCATGGAGAAGTGCGTGGCCAGCCGCTGCCTTGCGGCCTTGATCGGCATTTCGCTGACTCTTGTCTCTTCTCTGCCGCGCGTGCCGTGTCGTGTCGCTCGTCCAGGTACACGATGCTGCTGATGAGCCCGATCCTCATCGAGAACGAATTGGCGGCGATCGCCAACTACAAGTCCGAGGCGGGCAACTTCCAGGTGAAGGCCAGCAAGGTGGCGCGCGAGGTCACCGCCACCTACGAAAAGGACGAGATGTCCCTTGCCGGTAC
>CDFN01050394.1:0-15405 GCA_000826445.1 Acanthamoeba quina | reverse complement strand
GCGCACACAGGCGCAGAGAAGAGTAAAATTAGGTACCTTGGTGGCGAGGGGCTGGATCCTGTTGAGCATGCGGATGCCGTGGTCGATGGCGGTGGCGGGGAGCATGAGCTTGGTGCCGTCCATCCTGACCTCCTGGCCCTTCTGTTCGCTGTTGACCAGGTGGTGACCCACCGCCCAGCCGACGATCTTCTCCACCTTGTCGCTCGTGAAGACCTGCTCGCGGAGAGGCCTGGACCTGAGGCCCTCCTCGCCCTCGATGATGGCGATGTTGTTCTTCTCGAGCACCTTCCTGATGGCCGCCCTGTTCTGCTGCTGCTTCATGTCCTGCTGATCTTTCGAGATCTGCTTCGTCCTGTGTACCGCGTGACCAAGTCAGCACACACACGACCAAAGCGATGCGGCCGCGCCAGCGCATCCACGCACCACTTGGGCAGCTCGGGTCCCTCCTTGGGCGGGTTGACGACGATCTTGTTGGGCAGCAGCCGCGAGAGGATGCGGGCGCCCTTGGAGGTGTCCCGGGCGCGTTCCTCCATGCGCGAGATGTGGTCGAACAGCGCAAAGTCCAACAGCGTGGTCCCGCCGCCCGACTTGGACAGCAGGAACCCACCACCGGGCGCCTTGTCTCCCTTCCCTGCAAACACCGCACGAACAACAACATTCATGTTAATGAAGAAATTGATAAGGAAAAGAAAAGAAAAGAAAAACGCACCCTTGGAGGAGACGATGGAGGAGCCGATGACGACGAGGGGCGCGGAGATCTTGTCCAGCTGCCGCTTGAAGTTGGCGTATCGCTCGTAGGACGTGAGGAGCGTCTTCTCGGTGTCCTTCAGGTAGAGGATGCACGGCATGTTCTCCTCGGCAGTCACCAGCTCGAACAGCGCCTCACTGCGCGGGTGGGAAAAAGAAACAATCAAACAAACAATCAAACAGGCGCACAAAATGATGGGCGGTCATGGCGGGAAGAGTGCGTACACGTTGATCTTCTCCTGCGAATCGCGCTCCTCCTGGTGCACCTTCGAGTGCAGGCCGTCGCCGAAGTAGCCTCCAGCAGCGCTCAGTCCCGACAGCGGGCCGAACCTGGTCCTCCGGGCTACACACGACACACACGACACAAGGTCAGCTCGGCGTGTCTTTTTTGATGCGCGTTGCGGGCGGGGAGGAGGAATACATTTGGTAATGTCGGAGCGCTTGCCGAACCAGGCGTCGCCCTCCATGTCGTCATCGTCATCGGCGTCCGAGTCTTCGTCCTCGTCCATGTCGTCAAAGGCGTCCATGTCGCCCTCGAGCTCGCCCTCGCCCTCGTCCTCGTCGCCGGCCTCGCCGTCCGCATCCTCGTCGTCCATGTGGTCGCCGGCGATGCCCGCAGGCGCCGACGCCGACGCCGTCACCGAGAGCAGCTCGCTGATGGCCGAGGCCAGGCTCAGTGCCGAGCCGAGCGTACGGTCGGGCAGGTTGGCGGCCTCCTTCGCCTCCGCAGTGGTCGCTGCTCCTGCCGGGTTCGCTTCGGCGGCCTTGGCATCCGTCGCGGCGCCAGCGGTCTCCTCAGTGGGCTTGCCCCCCTCGCCGGCGGGCTTGTCTTTGGCAACGTCGGTCGGCGCAGCGCCGGAGAGGGCGGGGGTGGCGGCACTGGTCGCGGCGGCAGTCGTCTTGGCAGGCGGCTCCACCGGCTTGAAGCCCTCGAAGACGAACAGGTTGGCCTGCAGGTGGCGCGCGACGGCCTTCACGAGAGCCTCCTGGTAGATCTCCGAGCCTGAGGGGTGGTGATTGAGTTGAGGTGAGCGAAGAGTAATAAAGACACGGCAAAGAGCAGGCCGCGAGGGGAGGCCTTAGGCATACCGGGCGGTCCGGCAAGCAGCATGCGCCTGCTGATGGAGGGGATGTCGGTGATGTGCTTCACCAGGTCGGGCTTCTTGATGAACGCGAACGCCGAGTTCAGCAGCATCTGCTTCGTATCGTTGCTGTGGCCATAAGTAGTAGTTAGGTTAGGCCTGCTCTGTGCAATGGGAAAACGCAGCAGATCGCGGTAGTGATGGCAGGGCGCGTACTCAACGAAATAGGGGAACTCTTCGAAGGTGGTGGTGATGTCCTGCCACTTGAAGAAGTTCTTGGTGAGGTCCTCCTTGCACGCCTTCTTCTGGGCAACGGCCGCGGCCGATGGCTGGGTCGTGCTGGCGCTGGACGCCGGGGCATCGCCGCCGAATCCCGCAGAGAGAATGAGCGAACGCGGGTGGCCCAGCGGCGAGTGGTCGCCAAAGATCTCGCCACCCTTGAGCGTAAGGATTCCTCTGTTCGGGCCTGAAATATTCAAAGCACACACGTTAACCAAACGAGCTGCCACACGTAAAAGAGAGTGAGGCACGTACGTTTGCTGTTGCGCGCAGCGGCCCTTCTCCTGAGATCGGAGCCACGGTGCATCGAGAACGCCATGGGCAGGTTGCCCAGCCCGAAGATGTCGTGGGCAGCTGCATCCGCGGGCTCGGGGGCGGGCTGCTGGGCAGACGCTCCTCCCGACGACGAAGATGAGGCCGAAGACGCGGCCTGCGACGATGAGCTGGAGGACGAGGAATTCGCCGACGACGAAGGAGTGGTGGACGTAGAGGCGGAGGGCGAGGTTGAGGGGAAGCCCGTCAGACCGTGCGACGGCGCCAGACCCGACAGGTGCGGGTGACTGCCGCCGGCCAGCAGCGACAGCGAAGGCAGAGTGGGGAGCCCGCCCAGGCCGGGCGTCGGCGACAGCTTCGATGGCGAGCGCACTTTCTGGAAGGTCTGTTATTGTTGGGTTGGGTTGAGGTCTGGTGAGTCATGGTCAGGCCATAGTAGTACAGGGGCTGAAGTATGATCGTACAAAGGAGTAGGTCTGCTGCTTGGTGATGATCGAAATCTCATCTCCGGTCTTGATGGGCTGCTTGACGCCCTTCTTGAGTTGCTTGCGGTTGACAAATAGGATGTCCCTGCTCGTCTGGCCCTCGATATGCACCACTCCGGTCGTGAACTGCAAACCCAACACGAGATGAGCGAAGGCGGCGTCAGCGACGGCGGTCATTGTGAGCATTGAAATGAACAGTGCCCGGCACACGATACCGAGTTCTGCAGCTTGCAGACCACGCTGCTGCTGATGCCCGGATCGGAGAGGGTGAGGCTACACCGCGAGTTGCCGCCGATGCTGAACGAGGGTCCGCTCAGCGACACGCTCATGGCCGTGTTCTGTAAACAGCGACAAGGAGTGCGTAAGCTTCGAAGGGCTCGGTTCAGCGACACATGCGTGAGTGAGTCGTGTACCTTGGGCTGCTGCGCGACCAGCTTGCCCCATATGTACAGCTGGTAGGCGCCGGCAGACTTGGCGCGATCCGCGGCGCCCGTCTGCGATCCGGCGGTGATGGCGCCCAAGAGGGCCGACACCGCCGTGCTGCCGGTGCGCAAGCTCTTCTTCAAATCGCCCAGCGGCTCCACGATACGTGAGCAAGGAGTCAAGGAGCTAACACGGCCAAGGTGAAGAACACACGGCACGCGCACAAAGAGATAGCGCACGACACGCACCGCACACGCACACGCAAAGCAGAGGGAGAGGGAACAAAGTGAGGCGGAAAGGATATCTTGCAGGAGTTTGATGACGGGGCCTTCGCCCTCGAGGCTTCCCTTCCTCGTGGCGACCTTCTTGCCCTTGCCGGTTGTCTTGGCATCTTCGGCCTCGGGCATCTGCGTCGATCGCGCGGGGTCAGTAATCGCATCTAATTGCCCGAAAAATAACAGAAAAAGGAGGAGCGCCACACGAAAAGAGAGCACGATTTGCTCTTGCGCTGCGGTGGTGGGGTGTCAATCGCGGTAGAAAGAAATGCAAATGAAGCAGTAATTCCAGAACGAGCGATTATGAAGGAGGGGGGAAGAGGGATGAGGTGCCTTCATGCGCTTGGTTCCCTTCTTCTCTTCGCTTTCAGGAGTGTCGGCCAGGCTGTCTTCGGCAAGGTCATCTTCTACTTCACCCTCACCTTCATCATCGTTTCTTTTTCGCTTGTTGCCGGCAGCAGGCGTCGAAGGGGCAGTGGCAGGACGAGGTGGGGAGGATGAAGGTGCAGTGGTTGATGTTGCCTCTCCATTCTCCTTCATCTCCACTTCCTTGGTCGCATCCTTCTTCTCCGGCACTGGTGCTGGCGTTGGTGCTGACATTGTGGGTTGCGGGTATCGCCTTCCTGTGGCGAATCACCTGCGCTCTGATGAGACAAGGCAATTTGGCCAATTGCAGGCAATGGCGATGATGGCAAGATGATGGAGCTCAATTTTGACCGAAATGCAGGTACCTTTCGTTTGTTCTGTTACGTGGGCGTCGATGGCGAGGATTGACACAGAGCGGTATGTGCCGGCGTGTGAAGATGCCCGCAATCTCTCTCTTCCAGATGTCTTGCTTCGTTGCCACACCACACGTCAATAGAACTGCAACGCCACCCAACGTGTGGAAGGTCCCAAGACACCAAAAGGAAATCAGAAAAGAAAATGGCCGAAAGAAAAAGAAATCGACCACTTCTTGTCTTTGTCCTTGGGAGGGAGGAGGGGAGCAGGCGACATCTCTTTCTTTGTCTTGGCTCAGTTGAAGGGCGTCTTGCACAGAGGGCAGTCGGTGTTGTGCGAGACCCTGATCCATTTGTACTGTGGTTGCGCGTGGTTTGCATCATCAACCGCGTTCGTGTTAGCGCGCGTGTAGAGGAAGAGAATGAGCAAAGTGGGAAGTGGTGTGGTGGATGATGGTACCATGCACGCAGAGTGGAACTTGTTGTGGCACGTCTTGCAGGCGAGTCGTGGCAGGGAGTGGTCCGAGATGTGGAAGAGCGAGTAGCAGATCGGGCAGCACTCGACGCCCTCGAAGTGCCTGTCCAGGTTCTGCTGCCACAGCAGCACGCCGTCCAGAATGGTACCGTCCTGTTGACCCAACAAGCTCACTCGTGAGTCGAGCAAGTTCCGGCGGCGGCGGCAGCAGCAGCTTAAGAGGTCAGGGCGAGCTGTGGTATGTGGTACGTACGTGGGTGAGGAAGAGGGTGGTCATGGAGAGCATCCACTTGCGCCACTGGGCCTCGCTCACACCGAGCCGGCTCTTGGACTCCAGCTCCACCGACCGGAGCGGATACGACGGCGCCAGACGCATGACGACTGTCACACACACACACACACACACACACACACACACACACACGCCAGCATTAGGGGGCAGGGCTAGCGTGGGGGGGGGGATGAGGAGTGCGGCGTACCGGCAAGGGACATCTCGTCCTTTTCGTAGGTGGCGGTGACCTCGCGCGCCACCTTGCTGGCCTTCACCTGGAAGTTGCCCGCCTCGGACTTGTAGTTGGCGATCGCCGCCAATTCGTTCTCGATGAGGATCGGGCTCATCAGCAGCATCGTGTACCTGGACGAGCGACACGACACGGCACGCGCGGCAGAGAAGAGACAAGAGTCAGCGAAATGCCGATCAAGGCCGCAAGGCAGCGGCTGGCCACGCACTTCTCCATGAGGGCAGCCGTTTGCCGGTCGCAGTCATCGGTCCACCACAGGCGAACGAGCGCGGGGAAGGCCTGGAGCAGGCGCAGGTACAGGTGCGCCGCGTAGGCACCGATCCACTCATCGCTCGTCGACACCATATCTACTCACATGGCCCCACGTCAGTCACCCCCGACACGATACACACCGCACGACACGACACGCACGGTGACGGTGACGGTGACGGTGGTGGACGTACCGGCGATTTTGAAGGACTGCGGGGGCGGAAGGGAGGTGGAGGCGTGCGGGTGCTGCAGGTCGAGGTGCTGGCAGAGGACGCGCATGAACATCTGCAGCGAGAAGGACGAGCGCCGCAGGTAGGAGCCCAGACGCGCGCGGAACTCGGGCGAGCGCAGGGTGCAGTGGTCGAGCACGAGCGACCAGCCCAGGAGATAACCCAGCAGGCCGTGGAAGTCCTCCGACGGCCGCTCGATCTGCTCCTGCAGCGCAGGCGGCAGCGGCGCCTTCACCTCCTTCTCCTCCTCGGTCGACTCTGCCTCCTTGTCCTTTCCTTCATCTGAAATCCGGTTGGTCAGCACACGACACACGGCACGGCACGCACGGCACACAACTGCAGTTGTTGCGCGCAGCGCCAACACACATTGTGCAGAGGTGTACCATCGTCGGGCACGGCGGCGATGGCCATGAGCTTGTGCAGGAGCAGGCGGTAGGCCGTCTTCTGAAGGCGCCAGTCGGGGCACGAGAGGAGGGCGTGAACGGAGTCGTCGCTCTCGCGTCCGCTGATGTGCTTGCACAGCAGCGAGGAGGGCATGCTGCGCACCACCTGCTCTAGCAGCACCGAGAGCGGGTTGTCGCGCTCCATCATCTTGGACAGCCTCTGACCCACTGCGTGCGTGTGCGTGTGCGGTTAGCCAGACATGACGATCGCAGTGATTGTGGGAGGTCATTGGAGGGGGAAAAGTTACCGGCCAGGAAGACTTCGAAGACCTGCGGGAGAAGCTTCGAGAGGAAGCTGTGGTACTTCTCCTCGGGGACGGGTAGGCTCTGCTCGCTGGCAGACAGGGCCTGGAAGGCGCGCATCACGGCCCACAGCAGGCGCAGCGCCTCGGTCGCGTCCCCCACGTCGGGGATCGACGAACCCTTGGCCTTGGCCTTCGTGTCCACCAGGCCACTGTGCACAACACACACAACGCAGCGTCAGGCGAAGGCCGGTGGGGTGCCGAGAGCACTTGTGGCATGTGCGAGCAGGAAGACGGACCTCTTCACCAGGTTGAGCACGAAGTCCCACGACGCTCGGTCGAGGGTGGCGCCGCTCTTGGTCACGATGGCGAACGACAGGCGGAGAGCAGCGGTGCGCAGACCTCGCGACAGCGCGGCGGGGAGGCCGGCAGCGTTGGGCCAGCGGCCCTTGGGGAACAGACCCGCAAGCGTCGACATGTGCGCTGCCAGCTACGCACGACACGGCACGACGGCACGACAGGACACACAACGCATTAGTCGATGTGTCCGGTCATGATCGCCGAGCGAGGCGGCGGTACCTCGGCGGACTGAGGGGCTGCCTGGGGCCAGTAGAAGGCGGCGAGGGCGGCCATGGAGAAGAGAACCCGGCGGGCGTCCTCCTCGCTGGTGGTCTGGGCCTCCTTGAGCGAGGCAAAGGTGGCCGCGGCGATCTCACGCGCCTGCGTCACCTCCCCCGAGGTCGCACCGGCGATGACAGGAACGCTGGCCTCCACCGCGGCAAGCCGTCCGTAGAAATTGTCATCTGCGCGCGGTCACGACGAGCGTTAGCCGAAATAACAACAAACACGACAACGACACGACAAAGCGCAGCTGACTAACGCGTACCGTTGGCGTTGAAGGAGAGGGGAAGCGCGGGCACGACGACGCTTGCGAGGGCCTCGGCAGAGAGACCGGCGCGTGCGACGAGGAGACGCAGCACAAAGGCCAGTGACAGGGCGCTGAGGCCCCCGCGCTGCTGTGCCTCGTCGATCAGGTGCTGGAGCAGGTCCCGCGTGAATGCGTTGGGCTTGGCGTCATCGGCCTTCGCCTGATCGGCGATGAACTTGGCCAACAGGGCCACGCCACGAGGCGCCTGCCTCGCCAGCAGGCTCCACACATCATTGCTGCAGCACGCCAGCAAGAGTCCGTCAACATGTCATCGCACACGCGCACCGCACGACACACGACACGCGGCAGGGTTTGGGTACCTGGGCTTTTCGTCCTCCTCGTCGGGTTCGGCCGCAATGGCGGCGGAGCCCGAGAGGAGGGACTGGGAGATGACCGGCCCGAGGTCTTCGCTTTCGTCGACGGAGAAGAGCGACACGCCGGAGAGCGAGTAGGACTGGAGCAGGGCCGAAATGAGCCACGCGTGCGGCGTGGTGGCTTGGTCGTCGCCGTCGCCGCCGGCCAACAGCACCGGGGCGGACAGGCGCTGCAGGAGCTCGGTGGCAAAGAGGGCCATGCAGGCGTAGGTCTCGGCGGCGGTGGCGGCGTCGTTGGTCTCGTCGCCCTTGCCGCTGACGGCACCGGTGAGGCGCAGGAAGAGGGACGAGGTGTCGCGACCGTCGATGGCCGAGGGCACGGCGTCGCGGGCCTTTTCCCACTCGGCGCGGTCGAGCACTAGCTCCGCAGCCGACGACATAGCCTTGTCCAACTCGGTCCACTTGCGCACCTGCACTGCAACATCGCTCGCAGCTAAAAGACACCACAACACGAACACTGTCACTTCGCCGCACGACACACACGCACCGCACACACGCACACGACAGCGTGGCCATACCAGCGATAGATGTGGGGGCTGCGTGGAGGACGGCCTCATGGAGCGACGAGACCAGGTAGGCGCGGAAGGCCGCCGCGGTTTCGGGTTCCTCCTCGCGCAGGCGCGACGTGGCAAAGGCGGAGAGGGACGCCAGCGCGGTCGAGTTGACGTCAGCGTAGGCAGCCGCAGCGTCAGCGCTCGGAGGCGACAGCTGGGCGAGCAGGTGGAGCCGGAAGACCGTGTTGCCGAGCAGCGAGGCCCGACTGCGCTGGAGCCCAGCGGGCAGACGCGCCGAGGCCACCGATCGCACGAGGGCCAGCACGTCCTTGAGCGACGTCAGCTGCTCGGCATCGGCCTCGAGCGCGGCACCGGCCGCCAGCGAGTGCCCGTCGAGGAAGCGGGTCAGGCTGGCGGACACCGACTCGACGATCTGGGCCAGGCACGAAGCCGACAGCAGCGGCGACGCCTGGTTGTCCTTGCCGGCGATGAGGAAGCGGAGGAGCGACAGCTCGCTGTCGTCGCCCACGGCGGCGCCGGCTTGGAGCGCGTTGAAGAGGTGCGTGGCGTGCTCGTCCAGCTGCCTGCTGGCCCACTGCTCGTTGGCGGTGCCGCGGCACACCCTCTGCAGGAGCAGCAGCAGGAGGCGGGGCTTGCCGGTGGCGATCACCTCGCGGACCAGCGACTCCCACTGGTCGTGGAGCAGCGCCGTCTGGTGGTCGCCGCCAGCAGCCGCGGCGATATGCTGCAGGTAGTGGTGGACGAGGTCGAAGAGAACCGGGGTGAAGGCGGCGTCGCGCGCCTCGGACGAGACCCAGGAGGTAACCCACGGGAGCAGCGCGTCGGCGAAGAAGGCCTTGGGCGCCTCCGACTCAGCGGCGGCCGAGCCGAACACGAGCGCGGGGAACGAGGCGGCGAGGTCGGCCAGCATCCGCACCCACGCGGTCTCGGTCGAATCCTCCCTGGCGCGCGGCAGCGCTGTGGCGACCACCTCCTGCAGCACCTGCTCAAGTGCCGACACCGATGTGTTTTCCTGTTGTGTGTGTCGACAATGAGTGCGGGGGTTGATGGTCATCCGGCGAGAGGTTGCGTACCGCGGAGCTGAGAAGAGCGGCCAGCGACGACAGCAGTTCGGAGAAGCGGCTGCAGTAGGTGGCCAGGGGCAGGTTGTCCTGATTCTCGCTGAACACGGCCTTGGCGTCATCGCCGAGCTTGATGAAGTAGGCCTTCACCATGTCTGCAAGTATTGTTGCCCCCCCCCCCAGCTTGGTGAGTAACGACGACAAGACCAAGGCTGAATTGGGGGACGCCTGGCGCTACCTTGGGCGTTCTTTGCAACGAGCTTGCCCACGAGGCCGCTGATCGACTTGACGAGCGCAGAAGGAGGCTGGAACCAACATACATGACATTCCAGTAAGCTAGTGCAATGAAGGAAATGAGAATGAGATACAACGTACCTTGTCGGTGGTGAGGTAGTAGTGGGTGGCGTCAAAGAGTTGATTGGCCACCAGGTAGTGGGCGATGCCTGTGGCCTCGCTCTCCTCCCTCTCGTCGTTTCGGCTGTCGTGTTGTCAGCGACCACCGGTGAGCAGAACAGAACAGAAAGGGAGCGGGCGGCGGTGGCTGCGTACAGATCGAGGGAGATGAAGTAGAGGAGACACTCCATGTAGGCCGCGATGAGTCGCGTGGCGGAGGTATCGGAGAAGTTTTCGCTGGCGAGCCCCTTCCACAGGTTAGAGAAGAACTCCTTGTGGAAGCCCGTCCCCTCACCGACCACCTCCTTCGGAATCAAACTACATGCCAACGAGCAAGCGAGTGTGAGCACACACATCATACTTGCTTGCCCGAACGAACCACGCGCCACCGAAGATCAGTGGCGTGCGCCATACGAACCTGATCAGGGGCAGGAGCGAGGGATAGGTGACGGCGGCCGAGCCGCTGGTGCCATTGCGAAGGATGACCCACAGCGGACCCAGCACCTGCTTTCGCGCGTTTATGTGGCTCCAGGCCTCAGGGTAGTCTGCGTGACGAGATGAAGCCTCATGGTGAGTTGGAGCACGAAGAGTTGAAGGTATGGGCGGTAGAGCGCGTACATTTGAAGAAGGTCAGCAGGGCCTCCCACATGTGTGCTTGATTGCTGCTCTCCGTGTCGTTGAGCAGACCCACCACGACCGGGGTGAGCCAAGAGATGTTGGCCTCCACGTAGGCTGTGTTGTTGGGGGGTTCAGGTTAACGATCAGTCACTCGAGACTCCTTTAAGAAAAGGTGCCTGCGGTGCGGTGGCTGAGTGAGGCGGCGTACGTCGAGCCTTGAGGCTTACTGTGGCGAGCAACTGGTAGGCGGCTCGGCGGATGAGGAGGTGCTTCTTGTCCTTCAGGAAGTTCCAGAACTTCTTGCCCAGGAGCTCGTTGTATCGGCTCTCGGCCAGCGCCTGGTTCTCGGCCTCTGGAATCGTCTCTGCACACGACACAACACGCACGACACACCACACCGCACACGAAGACGAGATCAGCACCAACGTGCGCTTGAGTGGTGTCTGGCGAGCGGCACCTTGGAAGTAGCGGAACGCGAGGATGGAGGAGAATATGAGGTTGGAGTATCGGTCTTCGGCCTTCTCTTTGGCGTTTTCGTTGGCTGTTCCGTTTTGAACATGAACGCGGCCGCACGAGAATAGTGTGAGAAGTGGTTCAAGAGGGCACGAGGGAAAGGCGCAGCCATCGTGGTACCCAGAGTTTGGGGTGTCTGCGCAAAGTTGGCCTCGAAGTGGTCCAGAATCTCCGCCTTGCAGAACAGCAGCGCCTCGCTGTGCTTCTTCGCAGGGAAGGCCACCTACGCACGCGTGCAACACACAAAAAGGCAACGAGATTACCAGCGACATGAGGTCAGCGAGAGTGTAGGGCGAGCTCCACACAACATCGCGCTCTGACTGAGAGGTGACATCCAACCTGGAACGCCTTCTTGGCGGCGTTGGCAACCTCGTTCGATTGGTCGAACTGCAGGCACAGCCACGTGCCCTGTAATGAACCAAGCCAATTGGAGGTGAGGTCGTCAACAATAACAACACCACCAACGAAAAGGGATCTTGCGAGAGATTGTACCATGATGCGCTTGAGCTGGGCGGCGAGCTTCTTCTTGACGGCCTGCACGAGCCCGGCAAAGGTGTTGCACAGGGCCACGCGCACCTTGGGATCGTCGTCCGCGGCCAGTCGGAGGAAGGAGTAGACCCACGCCTGGATGACGGCATCGACGTCCTCGCCCTTGCCCGCGATGTCCTCGAACAGGGCCTTGAGCTCCTGCAGGCCCTTGAGCTTCGTCACCGAATCGCGCTTGTTGAGCTTCTTGAAGGCCAGCTGGAACTCGCTGCTGCTGAGTTGCTGTGGGGGCAGCATGAATCGTGTAGCGCAAAAAAGTGTAAGATGAGCGCAAGAGTGATCTGCAGATGGTGCAGCAAGAGAGAGGGAGGGTACCCCAAGGTCATCGCCGGCAGTGACCCGAATGAAGCCGCGATATTCGCCTTCGGTGGCCACCAGCGTTGCCGCTTTGCTGCATCAAGGGAATGATTATTTAATTTGTGAAAAATAAATCAAAACCAATTTACGTAAATTGCAGTGCGCAGGCGATGAAACAAACAGCAGGGTCCGCACCTGCTGCTCGCCGGTTTGCCCTTTCCTCCTCTTCTCTGCATGCTCCTCGTGCTGCGCGTGAATCTCTCTTTTTTCTACTGCTAATGGCTCCCTTGCCTCTTGTTGTTTGCTTTTCTTCTTTCTTTCCTGCCACCTTTCACCAAACCTCAAAAAAGAAAAAAGAACAACAGAAAAGAAAAAGAAAAAGAAAAAACGGACACGGCTTGGCCTTCTACTTCATCTAAACATCTTCTTCTGGCAGCAGAAGAGTGTTGTATCCTTATAGTGGTGAGAAGGGTAAAGGTTGAGCAGGGCACAGATCAGTGGGCACCCAACAGTACGATGCGAAGGAGCACGACCAGGATGGCGAGCAGGACGGCCACGGCGTAGTACTGAACGTGGCCTCCTCCTTCGGCTACCGCGTCGCGTGCATCGTCCGCATAGTACCGTCGTGCCGGCCTTGTGCTCACTGCCCGTAGCCGCTCCTACGTAGTTGATACGCCTCTCAGCCACGATCGCCCAGCACTCACTCACACAACGATACAAAGGCGCGCGCATGGGGTACCTTGATGGCGAGGACGTCCTTGCGCAGCTCACGGAGCTCTTCCAGGGAGGCGTCCTGCTTCTTGGCCAGTTGGTTCTCCTTCTCTTCACCTGCTTCTCTAAGTTTTCTGTGGCCGTGGCCGTCCTCCACGGCTTTGCCCTTGGCAGGCTGCCACGCTGCCGCGCTGGCTTCCGCTCTCACCGTCGCGGCAGTTGTGGCGTCGGCTTCAGCTTCGGCTTGCCTACGTAGCAGCGCCAGCACCGCATCCGATTGCGCTTCCACCTGCGCACAAGGTGGTCAGCCAAACAAGCCTTGTCACTCCTCACCACCGACGCCGCTTAGAGTAGGAGGAACCTTAGCCAGCTTGCGCTCGATCTCTTCGGCCAACAGCGGATATGGAGACGACGGCGATGCCGCCGCCGCCGTCGCTGGTGCGGGTGTTGGTGGTGACGCGGCGGGAAGAGCCTCTCGTTCGGCGTGCCAGGTGGCCAATCGCGTGTTCAGCTCCTTGAGTGCGTTCTCGATGTTCTGTAATCGCTCGGGGTCCACCGCCGCCGCTGCCGCGTGACCCGGTTCAACCGCGCCAACGGTGGTGGTGGTGGGCTCCTCGCCCCGGGGCATATCTGGCAGCCAAGAGGCGGTGTTAGCCGCCGAATTGGAGACGGACGAGGCTGCTGATGAAGAGGCAGAGGAAGAGGTGGTAGGCGACATGTCGCCGGCCACCCCGCTCGGAGCACCGATGACGCCGCGCTCCTTGCCCCAGGTGAGCTGGGCCTCGAGTCGGCTGATCACGTGCTGGTGCTGCTGGTCTTCGACCACTCCCTCCTGGTCGTCGCTTCTCGTCGCCGCAGTCCTGCGACCGCTCGTGGTTCGCTCGTGTCCGTCATCGATTGCTCCAGCCGCCGGCGGTGTCACGCTCATCACCACTGCCGCCGCGCCGTTTGCTCTTCGCGCTGGGCTGCCAGATGACGTCGGCACCTCTACTTCCTCGTCTTCCTCCTCCTTCATCTTCACCTTCCCATTCGCTTCGTGTGGGAGTCCATCGCCGATGGCGGCAGCGTCATCGTCGCCGTCTTCGCCAGCGTCAGAAGGCTTGTTGCTGTTGTCGTCGTCGTCTTGGCCGGCTGCGGCGCGCAGGGCCTGGCGGTTGGCCTCCCGCAGGCGCTGCCGCCGCTCGCGCTTCTTCTTGCTCTGCGCGAACGCGGCGTCGAAGCCAAACTTCTTCGGCGGCTTCGACTGCGGCGGCAGTTGTGCCTCGGTCCCGTCCAGCTCCTCCTCACCCATCCTTGGATCTTGGTCCTCGGCTACACGAACAATACAGAGGATGAGGATGGCACACTTGGTGAACAGAATTCAAGAACGCACAAGCTGCGTACCCATTGTGCCATTCGAATCGCCTAAAGGGCGAGGCGCACAGGGATTCGACATCTCGCTGGTGGCGGGAATGAGATGGCCAATCTCGGCCACTGTGGCGCTGATCTGCTGGATGTCCTCTACTTCCTGCTGTTGCTGTTCGCCCATGATTGACAGCATCTCGTATATGAATCGAAGCTTCTCATCCTCACTCCACCCGCTCATCTCGGTCTCACGATCTGCCCCCACGGCCCCGCGGCCTCGCCACGTTGTGTCCATCTCGATCTATGGCTGGATAATTTAAATTGATTTCATAAATCAAAAAAACAGTAAAATTCCTGGCGTACCTTCAAAAAAGAGAAGATACAGAAAATTCGGAAAATAAATAAAATTCTTTTTCGCGTCATGGACGGGGCAGGAGCAGATGGAGGGAAGCCAAGCCTGTTCGATTTGTTCGTGAATTCGGCCTCGGGTTTCGCGTCAGATCTGGAAGATGAGGGGGAGAGCAGGACGGCCACAGGAGCCAGCGGCCGCCCTTCCATCTTGCCGCCACCACGACCCAAGGCCAACCTGGGTCCCATTGAAGACTCTTCATCGCGTCGGCTGCACTACACAGGCACCATGAACGCCTACGAGCGGCACCAACGCTACATTCACGACTATGTACGCCACCATCAACTATTCATTATTATTTATTTATCTTTTTTTATTATTTATTTATCTATTTATCTTTTTTTAATTTATCTTTGTGTGTAGGTGTTGTACTATGGCCGAGGGAAGCTGCCCGCCGTGCCCCAGAAGCCCACAAAGTCGGACGACGACATTCTCAAGCAGCAGTACCGGTACGTGAGTTGTGGGTGTGCTGCCATGTGGTGCTAGGGCGATGCCTGATGTTGTGATGATGATGGCGTACTACAACTAGGTTCATTCGCACAGAGGAGGACGATCGAGCCGACGACTCGCGGGAGGCGTGGGAGAAGCGGCTGGCGCGACGATACTACGAGCGCCTCTACCGCGAGTACTGCATCGCTGACCTCACCCGCTATCGCGAAGGCCAGGTCGGCATGCGATGGCGCGTCGAGAAGGAAGTCATCATCGGCAAGGGTACCACATGCACCACCCTACGCTCTCTTTCCCTCTTCAGCTATTGCATCTTAATCTTCTAGCATCATCTTCATCTTCTACACGAATTTACATCTTGTGATGCGTGCCCTACACGCAGGCCAGTTCATATGCGGCAACAAGCACTGCGAGGCGAAGGAGGAGCTGAAGAGCTACGAGGTCAACTTCCAGTACGCGGAGGCGGGCGAGACGAAGAACGCGCTGGTCAAGCTGCGCCTGTGTCAGGCCTGCGCGTACAAGCTCAACTACGAGAAGGAGCAGCAGAAGAAGAAGGAGGAGAAGAAGCGAAAGCGAAAGGTCGAGAAGGAGGAGCGCAAGCTGCGGAAGAGGATGAAGAAGGAGGGCCGGGAGGACGAACTCGACGAGCTGAAGGCGCGCGAGGCCGAAGAGCTGGCCGAGCAGGAACGCATCGAGAGAGAGGAGAAGGAGAAGGCCGAGCGGGAGGCCGAGAAGTCCAAGAACGTGTGGAAGAAGGACGCGCAAGTCGAGCAGACCAAGAACAGAAGCGAGGAATTCGAGGGTGC
>CDFN01050365.1:0-14618 GCA_000826445.1 Acanthamoeba quina | reverse complement strand
CAGAACGCCCACGCCTCCGGCCCCACGCCGCGGCCGGTGAACGATAACGAGATCGTGTAAGCCAAGACGAGTCGTTGCCTTTATTCCAGCCTCTGCTGCTGGCCTGTACATAGCTGAAAGGCATAGCACACGAATACTTCATCTAGCAAAGCGCTAAGCTGGGGAGAGTAGTTACAGCTGCTGTTTGTCACCCGCCAGGGAAAGAGAACCAATCCAGGGAAGGCAGGATGAGGGCGGGCAGGAACGTCCTGCCGACCACGTCGCCGCGGGCCAGCTTCCAGTCGTCGCCAAAGGCAACTGGCAGTGTCGTGAATGGTGAGGATGGGAGCGCGCACAGATCGGGAAGAGGCAGGTGGTCGCACCATTCTTGATGACGTGCTGAGTAAAGGGTCGTAGCTGTTGCAGCAGCTGACCTGACCGCAGGTCCCAGATACGCAACAGCTTGTCCTGGCCTCCTGTGGAAGAAGAGGTCGTGGTGAAGAGTGTGACTTCTAAAAAACCCACCTCCATCGCATCCGTCGTACCGGCGATCAGTAGCGAATAGTCCTGCACGAGGGTGAAGGAAAGGTGTGTGTATTGGTTAACGTGCTCCCCGTAGGCGACCACAGGGCGCACCAACCGTCGGTCCCACCGTTGTATCTGCATTGGAGATCCACGGTATTATTACTACTACTACTACTACTACTACGACTACTATTATTATTATTGCGAGTTGAGAGCCAGTCGACGCGAGAGCTGTCAGCTTTGCAAACGTGGAATGTACCTTTCCGTTGACGGAGCTCACGACAAGGTAATTGTCATCGTGCAGGCTCTTGACGCAGCACACGGGCGATTTTTGCATGATGATGGGGTGATGCGAGCCATCGCGGGCCTCGCGCGGGTTTGCTCGCAGGTCGACGCCACGCACCATGCCGTCTCTCGAGCCGTTGAACAAAGTGTTGCCCTGTTGCGCCTCCGGTCAGTCCAAGCGTACAGTGTTGTGGGTTGCGTGACAAGAGCTCTCAGCACAAGCAAAAGGAAGAGGCGGGAAGAGGATTGACCAACCGTTGAGTCAAAGCCTTGTGCGAATACGTCGCTCTTTTTCGTCCACATTGTGGTCACCTGTACAGGGGCAATACGAAACAGAGTGTTAACATGAGGGCGTGTATCGCCGCGTTGGAGTTGAGAAAGGGGAGCAAGTACTCGTGAAGTGGTGATGTCGAAAAGCATGGCTCCCTGCGTGACGCCAAGAGCGACATGGCTCGCCTGCGGCTTCCACTCAACACACCACAAACTGCGCCGATCGCGAACAGGGACCTTAGGAACTAAATGCGCTCCTACTGCGCGGTAGTAAAAGAGGGGGAGCAGAGGGAGAGAGACAGGCACGTAATTCACTACAGTACCTGCCCTTGTTCAGGTTAATTCCAGTTCGACTCTGAAAATCAACGCCGCGGATGTCCACCGACCCGGGTAGATTGTATCCACCAAACAACCCCACCCTGTTCCAGGACGGGGGATCAGCAAAGCAAGAAAAATGGATGACGTGGACCCACCAAGGATTTGATTCATGGTCCGGGTGGGTGTACGCAAAGAGGGCAGATTGGCCTGCGGAGCCGGGAGCCCAACGGAGGGAACTGATGGGCGATGCATAGACGTGTCGAAGCCGGGAGGAGTAGAACGCCATGCACAAGTCTTCTTGGTCCCGCTTCATGCAACACGCATCCAGCCTGAGTGAAGCAAAGCAATCACATCAGATTTCGGAAGAGCGCCACGCAAGGATGGCTTGTGGGAGGGAGGGGGGCATACGTGACAGCGCCACCCTTGTGACCCATCAATAAGAGGCCGTCCTTGTGCAGGGCAATGTCGTCGACATCGGTTGGCACGAATGCGGGTCCCTCCCTCTCCGTCTCGCGCTCTCTCCAGCGCGAAGCCAACGCCTGAGTCTCCCTCCTGTTTGTGGCCCCGCCAGCCCGCTGTTAGGATGGCAGCCACAGTAACGAGAGGGCGTGTGTGGTAAGCTGGGCACCTTCGAAACCCGGACGAAGAGACTTGCCCCAATTGCTGGGCGTGCAAGAGCTTGCCCACGGAGTAGCGTCGTGCTGGCTGCTGCGCTTTGGGCGCCGTGGCGGTGGAGGGCACAGCGGCTGCGGGGAGCGTGTGCGCAGGCTGGGGTCGAAATGGGTCCTTCTTGAAGTAGCGGTTCAGTCGAGGATCGTAGTAGTAACCTTAAAAATGGTGAGTGGCGAAGAGCACCCGGTGAGCACGCCGTGGTGAGCACACCTAACCACTGCGCAGAAGGGCAAAGGCAAGGACGGCCCCACCTGGTATTTCCTTGGGTGCGGCGGGAGCAGGCGTAGAGGCCGTCGAGGGTGGTGTGGAGGAAGAGGAGGAGGTGGTGCTGCTTCTGCTGCTGGCAGAAGTAGGGCAGGCCCTTGGTGTGCGGCGAGGTGCAGCGGCCGGCGGTCGTTTGATTTTCCACTTTCTTCCTGCACCGTGTGCTGCTCTGACGCGTTTCATTGAGAAGCTGGCCGCCTGCTGGCACGTCACCGGTGCAGTTATGTGTGTCGTACCTGCGGTCCCAGAAGTCTTCGGCTTCGCGTCCTCGCCATTATCATCATCATCATCATCATCGTCAATCACCACAATCTCAGGATCGGGTGCGGAGGAACGGTGGTGCACGCGCCGTCTACGCTTCCTCGGACGACCACCTCTGCCTGTGCTGTGCGGTTCACTCATGAGCTGCGCGGAGGCGACAGAGAGATGTGGGATCTATTTGGATAAAAGAAAAAGCGAGAGAAATGAGGGGAGAAATATTCGCACACCACAACCACGCGCGTAGTACGGCTGCGCCTCTGCCAACACCATGAGGAGCGGGGTCTCAGCTCTCGTCGTCTTTTGTTCGATCGCCCTAATGGCGGCCCCGTTTGGTTCGTCAGAGTTGCAAATGATCAAATAATCACACGCTAAAATGTTAATGCCCTGCCTCATGTTTTATTTCGATTATTAATTGGAGATTAGTGAGGTGCAGCGACCTACAACCTGCAGGTGCCGCGGCAGGGAATGACACACTTTACTGGGGTACCCTCTCATTTGCTGTGAATCCACGTGTCTTCCATGACGTGGTGTTGATGAAGATCGTGCAGAGCCTCACTCTCCTTTCCCACGCGTGCCATACAGGAACGTATCGGTCAAACCTCTACTTTGGTGCACGCACGCGTAGTCCTCAATCGCCCTTGGTCGGCCTCATGTGGTTCGGCGCACACAATCCACTCACCGTCGACCGTACGGTCACCTACATCATGATCCCTCGCTTTAAGGATGAGAGCCGCCTGTGTGTGTGTGTGTACACGCAGAAAGCTAAGTTTTCGATCTCTCTGGTTTGACGTGTGTCTGTCGGACGATCCGAAGAGCTGCGGCACAGCTGCGAGGAGGGTGATGGGTTGGATAGCTACGGGTGGACCCGGCACGACGGCACTAACTACGGCGAGCAGACACTGATGGACTCGAAGACTGACCTCAAGCTCACCACCACTTTCATCAAGCACCAGCGCGGTGCAAATGGTACGCGCTAGGATCATCCATGCATCGTTGTGCTCCCCTCACGTCACAACATGATCCGTACATCATTATTTTGGTTCCGTTCAGTCTTGCTCACCATTGGATAATAACATGTTAGGAGGTGAGTGGGTGACCCGCCTGTCGGGACAAAGCGCCAGCGGAGCAGCAACAAGCGCGAAGGGAACTGAGTCTGCGACATCTCTGTTCTTGTACATCACCGTACCTGACACCTACACGCTCAACATTGCCGGGCTCAGTGGTACCGCCAAAAAGAAGGTACACAACTCTTACTCTCTATATCTTTGCACAAATGCGCCTCATTAATCGCATTCTTATGTTACGCAGGGCTTGGCCGATGACGTCCAGGTGGAGGGCCAGACCGACGAGTTGGGCGCTTTCTCTTTCCTGATCCGGAACGGTACGTCAAATCTCTGGTATCGATGACCTCGGCGTTCATGAATGCGGTTGTTTGTGGGTGGGGGCGTGTTGCAGGCCAGGACAATAAGTCTCCGGCCACCCACGCCCCGCCGGCGGGGATGAAGGAGGTAGCCGATCTGAAGAAGACACATTTTTATGGCTACCATGTAGCTACCGAGGATGTGTGGGATGTCAAGCAGGCTGTACATCCACTCTTGCTGCAAGGTAATACTAACCGCCCTGGCCCTGTTCGTCAAAGATCACAAAACCTTGGTGTTGTTACATGCTTACCTTGATGTTGCGTGTGCGGATTTCAAGGTCGCCAGAACCTCTTCTCGCAGTATCGACGGCTTCAAGAAAAGGACGGGCTGCAGGAGAGGCCCTCTCCTTTTCTCTTCGTGCCCACTCTCCCAAACACAGTGTGCAAGAACTCCAACGTCATCGTCATTCAGCGAGTGCTGACTCTGCCCTTTGAGGTAATATACGACTTTCAAGTCCCTCCGCTTCGTTCCCCCTCCCCAAAACTAATTCTGAACAATGTGACGATGTGTAGATAGATCTAGTGTTTGTGTCTCATTCGGCCCACCCGCAGGCGGCGATCAAGTCGAAGAGCAAGAAGGCCGCCGCGGCTGTTGCGCACCGCACATTCACCGAAACGCAGCTGAGTTCATGGGCTCTGGGCGGCAGTGAGGTGAATACGGCCGTAGCGCACCGAAGGCGAGAATTCGAGAGCCAATTTGAGGAGGCTTTTGGCCTGACAGCCAAAGGGTTCACCGCTCAACAGCGTCACTTCGCCATGTCTACCATGAGCAACCTGATCGGAGGTAAGCCCCATAACACTTCATTACTCAGGCATACCATGGATAGTGACATTTACCACCCACCACCCACCACCACTGTTGTTTCTTTTTGTCAAGGCATCTCCTATTTTTACGGTTCGTCTATTGTCGAAGATCGAGACTCCAATCCCGCACAGCCGAGAAAGTATTATTCTCCGCCCAAGGTACCTGGCGTTCATGCTCTTAGCGACACTTGTATGACGGCAGGCTGATCCTCTCCCTGGTATTCTCGAGCAGAGCCTCTACACTGCCGTGCCCTCGCGACCTTTCTTCCCTCGAGGTTTCCTGTGGGACGAAGGATTTCACCAGCTTCTCGTTCGCCAGTGGAGCCCACTCATCACGTTCGTTTGCCCATCTCCACTTTCTTTTTGAGATAGTTTTCTATGTTAATCGCAACTATGGTATGCGTGGTAGGCGGGACGTGTTGCGGCATTGGTTTGCCCTACAGGATGCCAACACCGGTTGGATTGCTCGGGAGCAGATTCTTGGCAAGGAAGCGCGCTCCAAGGTGCCACCAGAGTTTCAAGCACAGAACCCTTCCTACGCCAACCCGCCTACACTGCTCTTCCCACTCTCCGCCTCCATTCAGGCCATCAAAAAGGCTCAAGGTGCGCTCTCAGCTCTCTCTCTTTCTCCGCACCACTCAATTGGACAGCGAAGTAGGAGCCTAACTTCACGACGAACCAATGCAGCAAGTGATAGCGTGGCCGGCGTAGTCGTGAACCAGAATGTCAATTCCCTTTCTTCCTTTGGCACGGCAGAACAGACCACAGGTAGATATATCTCCTCTGCCTGGCCTCTGGCTTTTGCAGTATTTTTGTCGTTTTTAGCCACTCATTTTATGTGTTGTGCTCTTCGTCTTCTCTTCCCTCCCGTGTGTATGTGTGTGCGTGTGTGTGCGTGTGTGTGTGTGTGTGTGATATCCAGACGTCTCAGCAGAGTTTGCATTCTTGCGCGAGTCGTATCCTCAACTGGCCAAATGGTATAACTGGTTCATGTCCACACAGCGATCAAGCGGCAATGCCGATGCCTTTTTGTGGGTTGGTAGAAGTGTCAACCACACTTTCACTTCTGGTACGCTCGCGCGCCTCTCCCCTACAGCACGCCGTCCTCTGGAAGTAGTTTATCCTGATCTCTGTGAGCCGTTACATCGTAGGCCTTGACGATTATCCACGCGCACCAGCGGTTTCCGACCACGAGCAACACGTCGACTTGCTCGCATGGATGATGTTCTACTCCCGCACGATGGTCGACATTTCGCTTCTTCTTGGCCAGGACTCCTCGCCTTACTCAGAGGCCTACGAGCGCTTCCAGGCACAACTGCAAGGTACTAGCCCCGCTCCTTCTCAGCGTTTACCCGCCGCCTTGGGGCACCGCTGACCTCCTCGCGCTTGTTGTTCCTGTCCTGTTTCTTGTTCGGCCACCTCACTAGACTACTGGAGCGAGGAGCACCAGTGTTACTGTGATATTGACGGTCGCAATCCAGCCACTGGCCTCTTCAACCTTGTGTGCCACAAGGGCTATGTCAGGTACCAATGTCGTCGCTGTTGGATTTTCCAGAAAATGACTTTTAATTGTCTGTCACACCAGCTTGTTCCCGCTGTTCCTTGGGTTGGTGCCCACCGACTCACCCAATCTCGGCGCATTGCTCGACCTCATGAAAGACGAAAACCACCTCTGTACGTACAATTGTCAAACGCCTGGCTACTCTAAACATGGGTTAATCCTTACTTACCTCCCTAATGGTAATCTGATGTGATGTCCGTAGGGTCGGGGTATGGTCTTCGTTCTTTGTCCAAGTCAGACCGATATTTCGGCCAGGGCGAGAATTACTGGAAAGGTACCAGTGGACGAGTAGCAGCGCAGCAAGTACGCACACGTGCTGACTGTGTTTCGGCGCCTGGACCAGGTCCTATCTGGATCAACGTGAACTACCTCGCCCTGTCGGCGCTCAAAAACTACTATGCTTCGCGCCCAGGGCCATACCAAGCACGAGCACAGACCATCTACCAAGAACTACGTAGCCAGCTTGTTACCAATATGTATAACGTATGGTCATTTCTTGCTCAGCTACTACATGCTTGAATGCCTCTAATATCTTCCTCTCTCTCTCTGACACACACATGACGCATCATGCGACACACGACACACAACAGGAGTACATGCGGACAGGTTACGTGTGGGAGCAGTACAATCCAATCACAGGCCAGGGTCAGCGCTCGCATCCGTTCACGGGTTGGTCTGCTTTGGTGGTCCTCATTATGGCCGAGCACTATCCCGAGAAGTACCCTCTCCTTGCTCCTTCTGCTCCCCTTCGTGACTAATTCGTGGGAGGGCGCAGTCAACGCAAACGCTATTGCCCTTACCTAAAAAAAAAATTCCAACATCCCAAATCCGGACGCGAGAGGAGAAAAAGAGGACTGTGTGTCTGCTCTACCAGTGTCGCTCGATCCAAGATGAAGGGAACACGCTCACTCCTCCTCCAGGTTCTCCTCTTCGTGAGCGTACTCTTATTCGCGGTTGCGGCTGCGAGCGACGTTGAGGCTGAAACAGCGTCGCGAGTGGAAGTGCTAGCCCCTTTGGGCGAAGACACTTACGAACACCATGGCTGGACAATGAGCCGGAAGCGTGCCGCTCCGGAGGGCTCCCTCACCTTCTTTGTTGAGCTCGAGTATGTTGATCCCTCCTCCTTCGCCCCTCTGTCCCTCCCCCAAACAAGACACACCAAACAACACAGCACCGGAAAGGAGGATCTCGTGGCTCGTACAGCTGAGAGCGTATCCGACCCCAAGTCCCCCTCCTATGGCAAGTACCTTTCCGCTGAGGAGCTCAGGTTCGCCTCCTCTCTTCTTCCACTCTTTCGCGCCAATTCCTTTCCAGTTTCCTGAACCAAGCAACACGCTACTACGCTCAGGGAACTGGTGGCTGCGCCGAAGGAGGTGGAGGACCACGTCACTCAGTGGTTTCACGCGACAAGAATGGCCCATGACGAGCCTTTGGAGGTCGAATCCTATGGAGATGTCCTCCGGGTTTGTTTGCCTTCCTCCTCCCTTCGCCCCCGATGCTCGTTCATCCTCACCGTTTGGTTTGGTTTGGTTTGTTCCACCAGGTTAGCACCACGGTCCATAACACCGAGCGCCTGTTCGACACTCAGCTTGCTCATTTCACGCATTCCGAGTCTCAGCGCTCGGCTGTCCTCATCACCACAGGTATACCTATGTGTGCGGTGCACAAACCCGAACCCGAACCCTCACCTTACCCTTTTGATTCTCGGAACACACACACACACACACACAGCGGCCACACTTCCGGTTGATATCAGCCAGTATGTTCGGGGCGTAGTGGGTCTCACGGAGGTGATGACCATCCACCACATTGCGGGATGGCCAAACAAGAACCGGAAGGTGTGCTCAGCGCTCTCATTCCCCCATCCTTTCCCTCACCATGGTTAACCATGCAAGTGGTACCACGAGCTTGGGTGATGAACTGACGCCAAAAAAATACACGTGTGAGTGCGCAGAATGAGCACCGACAGGCCGACGTCCCCGTCCTGGTACCGCAGGACTTGAGGTTCTACTACAACGTGTCGTCAGACCTTTTTGCTTCCCCCGAAGTGTCCCAGGTGCTTCTGCACCTCTCAACTCGCTTCGCTGCGTATACTAACGTGCAGAACATCGATATATCAACAACAACAACAACAACCAACATCGCAGGGCATCATTTCGTTCAACGACGTTTTCTCGCCTTCGGCCCTGCAGGTTCGTCCCGTTATTGATCTTATCGGCCGCGAAAGACCTTAAGCACCGCGGGCTGAGCACAACTCGCTTACTACTACGCCCCTTTCTTTGGTGAGCAGACCTTTTGCGAGGCGTTCGACCTCGGTGTGCCTGAGGTTATTCAGGTCGCCGGCGTTGATTCCAACGTCCCAGGCACAAGCGGTCGAGTGTTGGCTTCCGGTGCGGCGAACCTCAGAGCTGGCCCAATGATATGCCGCATAACGTGGAAGAACCTTTCTCAAGCGTCTCTTCTTTGTGATCGCCACTCTGCAGGAGAGAGCGATATTGACGTCCAGTATATCACGGCCATGGGCCGCAATGCCACCACATACCACCACGACAACGACAACACATTGTTTGGATTATATTGGTGGGCTCTCGAGGTTGCCGCGTCCCCCAACCCGGCCATGGTACGTTTTTCTCTCTCTCTCTCTCTCTTATTTATCGTCATGGAGCTTCTTTAAATTTGGATCCAAAAAACAGTGAGGTCTGTCTTCTCACCATTTTGTCCGGTGATGATCAATCAATCTTGTACACCAGGTATACTCCATGTCCTGGGGCAAGGGCGAAACGTCGCTTCGGGGCAGGAAGGTCCACGCCATTACCAGCATAGAAGCAAAGTTGGCAAGATTGGCCTTGCGGGGCATTACCATCCTCGCTTCTGCAGGTGCTTCCCCAAATACGCACTGCGTGCTGCGCCTGTGCATCAATCAAGACCGCCGGCCATCCACCTTCACTGCAGTAAAGGGCTCGCTCTTAAGTACTGAGGGGCGCCATTTATTGCACATACGCAGGTGACTTGGGTGCTTCTGGTGGGTCCCAAGCCTGCCCGGTCGAGAGCTACTGCCTTGCAGGCGGCTGTAACCACACCACTACGAAATGTACGCATCTTCGTCCGGGAGTGCACACACTACCCAGCAAGCCTCACTTTGTCCCGCCTCTCCTTGGCGGCTGCTGCTGACTACCCCCAACGGCACGAAAACAGGCATGCAAATTCTTGTTACGAATGATTTTGGAACTCTCAGCTTCCCATCCAGTACGCCGCCGCAACATTCTCCCCCAAGTCCTTAGGCGCGAGATCTCTACTAACAACTTGGATTCGCTCAGCCTTCGGGTGGTTGTTTTCGCGACCCACGTACCTCAACCCCGTACAGGAGTTCCTTCGTAAACAGGAAGGTTGCAATGCCACTGTTGAATGGGACAACTCAGGTACGGCTCATTGTGTGTGTGTGTGTGTGTCGCGTATGTGCCCACCACTCCACCTTCTCTGAGTCTAACAGCCTGTGGCTGGTTAACGGGTTGCAGGCCAGCCGTGGCTCTACTCTGAGTGCGAGTGCTCTGATTTCAAGTGGATGGATCTCGGAACAGCGCGCTTCAGGCACGTGCAAGCAGTTTTTTTTGGGGGGGGGCTTGCAGAAATGCTGTGTCATCTTCTTGGAGCTGACAGCTTTCCCCTCAACACAGAGATTGGACCCCCACCACGGCTTCTTGGCCCAAGTTGACGGCTAGCTACCCCGCCTCCAGTGCGTGGGTGACATCTGTGGGCGGTACTGAATGGTCCACGGAAGGTACTACATTCAACACTACACCACGCAAACGTTTGCGCACGTGTAGAAACAACAACAACGGAACTGAGCAGAGTGAGATCTGGTCACACAGGTGAGGAGATTGTTGGCGCGTATGGACCAGACTCCATTTCGTACTACACCACCGGCGGTGGTTTCTCGGCAATCTTTCCGCGCCAGCCGTGGCAGGAGGCTTCCGTGTCCGCGTACCTCGCTGAGGACGGCATTCAGTCTGAGCTGCCCCCTACCTCTGTCTACCGCGCCGAAGGTACGATGAAGTGGTGTGCAGCAAGCTTTCGTTCTCCCTCCCTCCCTCTTCCAGTCTTGAGAGCTCACAATGCGACGCGCGTGTGCGCGTGTGCGCGTGATAGGTAGGGCATTCCCCGATATCAGCCTCGTGGGAGCGAATTACTTGATCGCATATGCCGGCCCAGCTGGCAAAGACGAGCCCGTGGTGCGCTGCCTTCTCCTCTGGTGTTCTCGGGTACTTGCCAAGTGAGCTCACTCTCCTCCCCGTACTACATACGCCTGCCTTCAGATTTTCCCTGTTCAGGGCACCAGTTGCTCTGCTCCGACTCTTGCCGGCATGATTACCCTCATCAACCAGATGCGTCTTGAGGCGTATGTCTTCTGCTCTCGCATCATTCGACTCCCGCTCTCTTGATCTTCTGTGGCCAACAGCGCTGTACATGCGCGCGTCAGAGTGAACTACTAACCCTCGTAATAACATTGTTGTTTTTGCCATCTCTCTCTTTCACACACACACACACGCACACGCACAATAATGCAGGGGTAAGCCGCAGTTGGGCTTCCTCAATCCGATTCTCTACCAAATGGCGCGTGACCGGCCGGAAGCCTTCCACGACGTGGTCACCGGCAGCAACAAGGGAACTTCGGGCTATATTTGCAAGTATGGATGGCCGGCGGCCTCAGGCTGGGATGCCGCGAGTGGCGTACGCACCCTCCCCACCAGCACCCCCCGTTGTTGGTCCTGGTGTGCTCTCCTAAATTCGATTGTACAATTCGCTGACCGTTGTGTGTGTGTGTGTTCTTTGTTTTGTACCAACAAACTACAGCTGGGTACCCCCAACTTCGGAATCATGGCGGACTACCTCCTCAACTTCGTTACTACGAGTGATGATTGATGATCCCTCCGCCTCGTCCTCGTGGAGGGCCTTTTCTTTCTTTTTCTTTCTGAGGACTTTCGTCTCTTTTATCTGGTTGGTCCCCTTTTGGTGGGGGCTGTGGGTGGCCTTCCATGAACTTCAGGAACAGGCAAGAAACAAAAACAAACGGTCACACCACGCCTCACTGTACTCCTCAAGTCTGAACTGTTCCTCCGGCGAGTGAAAATGATGCAAGGTTCGGCGGGTATGGTAGAAGCGCCCAGCAGGGTGGAGCTGCGCATTTCTCTCAGGCACTCTCACCTGCTCCAACTTTTTTTGATTTGTTTGCTCGGCTGCCCCCCCCCCTTTTGATTTGACCTTTTTGGAGCTCAAAAATGTTTGCTTTCAGGCATTTGATCCGAATGGATGTACTTTCTGCGTCGGACCCGCTTGTCGTAGTGCAGGAGTTCAACCCCGCCACCGGTGGATGGAGGGAGGTCGGCCGCACTGAATGGCAGAAGTACGTACTTGGAGCGCCAGTTTGTGAGAGGCCTCTTGTTTTCGCTCTCTCATTCTTACGCCGTTAATTGGGTGTGGTGTGTGTTATGTGTGTGTGGTGTGTGTGTGTTGTGTGTGCGTTGCCCTCTCAGGAACCAGTCGAACCCGAACTTTGCGCAGGTGGTGCCCCTTGACTACTGGTTCGAGAAGGCCCAGAAGCTGCGCTTTGAGGTGTATGACGTCGATAAGCCCAATGGTTCGCTCTCGAGGCAGGATAACCTGGGAGAGGTGGTCATCAACCTGGGCGATATCCTCGGCAGCCCTGGTGGCGTAGCTACACGCGACCTCAAGTATTGCTTCGCCTCTCCTGACCTGCCCGGATGATACGCTCTTTACATACTGATGCGGTCATGCACGTAAATTCACACACACACACACCACACTTGTTACGCCAGGAACCCCGATCATCCGACGCGTAGAATTGGTGACATCATCGTTGCCGCGGAGGAGGTCAATTCTGAGGCGGCCAATTCCATCGTCACGTATGACAGCGAACATGACTTTTGTTTGCGCTCCTTCCACTTGTTCAGATACACTGACCGGCTCGGCGCTCGTCGTGGTTCTTCTCTCCAGCTTTCGGTTCACCGGATCGCACCTCGACAAGAAGGATTTGTTTGGCAAGTCCGATCCCTGGTTGGAGATCCACCGCAACAATATTGAGAACGGCCAATGGACCCTCATCCATAAGACCGAGGTCATCAAGAAAACGCTGGGTACCTTTTCCAGTCATTCTCATAACTGCACGTGCGCGTGTTCTCCCTCCTGCTGACGGTTTGTTGCTTGTGGGGTCGGGTGATCAGACCCTGCGTGGAGCCCCTTTGAATTGGACTGCTCCAAGCTGTGCCAGGGAGATTTCAACCGCCAACTTCTCTTCAAGGTTTACGATTGGGACTCAGATGGTAGCCACGACCTCATTGGACTCGCCAACGTGCGTTTGCCGGAGCATTCTTTCGTTTCGTGTGGTCGTGCGTGCGTGCGTGCGTGCGTGCGTGCGTGCGTGCGTGCGTGCGTGCGTGCGTAAATGCTGGAGCCTGTTAACACTGACTAACCGGGCCTCCTCCTATACTACATCAGGCCACGCTGAATGAACTGCTTCAGGGCAAGCGCCAGCTGCCGCTTATCGAGCCCGACAAGCAGAGGAAGAAGAAGGGCTACACCAACTCAGGAGTACTCAACCTTGTCCAGCTGGACATGCGCAAGAATCACAGGTACTCTACCCTCTATTTTTACCACCGATGAGCTACCTCTGCATTCCCCAACAACAGCTCTTTCTCTGCTTCCTCTACAGCTTCCTTGAATATGTCGCTGGTGGCTGCCAACTTCGCCTCGCAATTGCCATCGACTTTACCGCTTCAAATGGCGATCCTACGGTACATACCGGCGACCTCCCTTATGCACGCATCGCTGCTGCAAGATTTCAGAACAAATAAGTTAGATCGAGCTTCGCTTTTGATAACAACAACCCGGACATGAACGCACAGAGTGCTCGATCGCTGCATTACCGCGATCCCTCGGGCCAACCCAACGAGTACATGAAGGCGATCATGGCTGTTGGAGAAATTCTTGCATCCTACGACCAGACTTCGCGCTTCCCGGTATGGAGCTCCATCCCTTATTCTTTCCGCCGTGACGTGAAAACCGATCAGGCGGAGGCCTTTGTGACTGAAGGTGTTGCAACACCGCGGTGTAGACCTACGGATTTGGAGCCAAGATTCCGGCGACCGCTACGACCTCGCACTGCTTCCACGTCAACATGGACCCTACCAACGTACGTGTCTACCACCCTTGCAGCCTGGTTCCTCGATTTGCGGCCACCCAATGAGCTGATTCACAACGGAAAACCCGCACGCCACTGTTAATGAAGCCCGAGTGCATCGGTATCAGTAACGTGATTGGTGCCTACACGCACTCCCTCGGCCATGTCAAACTCTCTGGACCCACCAACTTCAGTCCCGTACGTACTGCGCTCCCTTGCTAAAACTTTGAGGGCGAACGAGATCCGGTCCAACACCCCTCTTGGTGCATCACAGATCATCAAGCAGGTGGCCGATCTGGCCAGGCAGACGCCCCCTCAGCAGCAGGTCTACTGGACGCTCCTCATGATCACTGACGGAGCCATTTCGGACATGGACACCACAGTGGCGGAGATCGTCAACGCTTCCGATCTGCCTCTTTCTTTGAGTACGTGTCATGGTCCTTGCCAAGGCCGGAGAGCCATTGACCACTCTCCACACCTCTTGTCTTCTTAAAAAGACAAACACCTCACTCACTCGTGTATATGCGTGCGCTTGCAGTCATTGTGGGCGTGGGCAATGACGACTTTAAGGAGATGGAAACGCTGGACGGCGATGGAGGGGTGCTCAGGGCTAGATCAGGCAAAAAGGCGTCGAGGGACATCGTCCAGTTCGTTCCCTTTCAACAGTTCAGGAACCAGCACTACTCCGAACTCGCTCGCGTCACTCTCGCAGGTTTGTCTGCCGCCTTCCCGCCCGCACGTCTGTCCTAGCGCTACGCTTGGCATATGTGACTCACACTCCAGTGTTCAGAGCTGCCGAAGCAATTGACCGACTTCTACAAGGCACACAACATTAAGCCCAACCCCAGGCCTGTCATCTCTATCGCCCAGGTACGCATGGCCCTCCATATTTTTTGAGTTTAGGATTATTGTTTTGGTTGTGCTCTTTTTGACGCAATGCGCGTGCGTGTGGCCTTTTCCAGATGGGACTTCAGGCTCCTCCCACGCAGGTGGGGCTGGCAGCGCCTGCAACCGCCGCTCCTCCGGTCACTGTTCCGCCGCCTCAGCAGCAGCAGCAGCAGCAG
>CDFN01050362.1:0-11115 GCA_000826445.1 Acanthamoeba quina | reverse complement strand
GCCACAACTGCGCCAACTCGCGGTGCAGCCCGTCAGCGAGGCTCCGGTTGCGTTGGCCCACTGAGCCGGCGAGGTCTGCTTGGAGTTGCTGGAGTTTGCAGGCGAGCCGAAGACGGCCGCTTCTGCCCCGGTGAACCATATGCCAAACGTCCTCGAACAAACGGCGGAGATGTTGTGAGTCCTGTTGTTGAGGCTGCTGCTGCCGTTCGCCGATAGATGTCATGCTGGGGGGCGGGTAAAGAGCCATGGCGGTGTGGGGATCTGCTTAGGTAGAGGGGGGTGGGTGTTGAGAGGAACTGCGTGAATGCCCATGTGCCGGTGGCCTTTTATCAGGAAGAGCGGCGACGACACGGGCACCTTTTCCAAGGTCAGCACAAGTCGCGCGTGCGTTCGCGGAGCAGCCATGTGCGACAAGGGCACCCAGGTGCGCAGCGAAGGTCCACGCAGGGCTCCTGCCTGCCTTTTTCGCACCATGTCACTCATTGCGGGAGCCATCTGTGGTGGTCCATCTAGGCTGGACAATATCCGGCGCCGTGTGGAGCTGGGCGTGTTTCCAAGAGGCATGGAGAGGGCGAGCCCACCATTTAGGAGAGGACAGAGGCCCTGCCGAATAGACGACCAGAAGAAGCAACTGGAGGCAGACCTCGCTGGGAGCTCAACAAACTCTGCCTGTGATGGAGAGAAGGGGCCAAGAAGACAGTGGAAGGCTACTGGATCGCCTTTGCGCACACGTACCGCTATTGCGACGAGCAATGCAAAGGGCTGGGTCTATGGCAGCAACAAAGTCCTCGGCCTTCTGCGATACAGCGCTACCGGTGCGGCTGCTGCCGAGATCTTCCGGTCTCCATGGAGATATGGGGAGCGCTGCTGGACCTGTGGCCCTCATCTAGTGAGATGAAAAGGGGAGAGTGAGAGCGGCATCAGTTCCGCAAGCATAATGCTGAGGGACAAACCCGTCAGGCAACCAACAAACCGCATTCATGTGGTACACGCATGGGAGTCCAAGATTGCCCATACTCTGCGATCAAAGGTGGTCATCCGAGGGTTGGAGAAATGGCGATACTGAACCGACGCGCTCAGGAGACAGCTCACTTTGCTTACATCCCTGCCCTTTGTACACACCGCCCGTCGCTCCAACCGATCCGGTCATCCGAGCCGGCTTGTATTCCACCCATCAATTCTACAGATGTAGGAGATTGCAGTTGGGACAGCAACAGCAAGGCGACCACTTGGGAGAGAAAGTGTATCAAGGACTTCATGCCTTCCAGAGGACAATACAGAATTCTGTTTCCTCCCAGCAGTTATTTCTACTGCCAATAGCAGCAAGCACATCTTTGAAGCTCAATAGGTTCAGCTTCGCTGCAGTTCACTCAACATGGGCAGTTTCTCGCTTGCTCTTTTGCTGTGTCTTGACACAAGAGTACGCCTGCTCCTACAGTTTTCCCAGGCTCTACCTCTACATGAGCGGTTTGATACATCCTGCAATCTCGCGGCAGTGGTGTGTCGCAATGATGCCGTACGTCAGATCTTTGATACATCTTCAGTAAAGCAGAAACGACCTGGCGTGGTTAGAGCTGATCATCGCTGATGCGGGGGTCGTCCAGGCCGACTGCTCCTCTGCTGTTGGCTAGGGCAGCTCTGCGTTGGAGCACAAGCCACGCAGACACCAGGGAGATGATCGCCACAATAAGCGCAAGAGCAGCGGAATTGCAATGGCTGCTCCAATAATGAGGCCCAGATTGTCGCTGTTTCCTCTTCCACCGTCGGGTCTCTCGATGCCCAGCAGCAGTCCGAAATCTGCAAGCCCCGCCAAAATCCCAGTCAATGTTGTGCACACAGCAAACTCAAACCACACCCGACACCACGCCAAAATGCACGCACCGCGGTCGAACAAGAGAGAGCCATCAAAGTGATCAAACGTGAAGGACAGGGACGAGCTGCCGACCGCCGCCAATGGCTCCATCCCAACACGAGCCAGACGCTTTCCGTCACCTCCAGACGCCTCGCCAAACTTGAGCAGACGCACGAGGGCGCTTGCCTGTTGGGCCTTGGCGCTCGAGAAGAGGAATGTGGTCATGCCAGCCTGCGGAGCGTCGTCCCACTGCGTGAAATTCTCGAACAGGGGGTCAATCCTGAGGGTCAACCGCAACTTGCCTGACCTAGATGCCAACCGACGTGTCAATTAACGTGCCAGGTGAACCACGTTGGGCGAGCAACAAGACATGAACGTACGCAGAGTTCCAGTTCCACGAAGTGACGTTGAGCGAAAATTTGAGCAGCGCTGGCGTCACCGGGAAGGAATAGTTGCTCTCTATGGTGCGTATGTACACGAAGCGGGTGAAGAGCTCTCGCTTAGAAAGTGCTTTCTTGAGCAAGTACGGACGATTGCCTGGTGAGCTGATGCACGTACCAGTGGTGATGAGTTGGTCCGAACCGAAGGTGTTGAAAAGGTACCGGAGAGTTGCGTTGTTGGCTCCACCAGTCGCTGTGGTGAGATGGCTGGTGAAAAAGTACGCGCGGCTCCCGCCACCCGTTGGTCGAGTTGACTCCACCGCCCATCCCACTGTGCACTCACCGGGAGGTTTTGGTTGGTTTGGTTTGAAGATAGAGCAGGGCTTCGAGCCGAGTTGGGAAGCGCGTACCAGTCTGGAGATCGATTGCCTGCAGCACAGTGGTGTTATCGGAGGAGATCTCTTCCAGACTCACCAGACGGAGGTCGACCTTCTGCATCGCATCTCCTCCTGACCAAAGGCCGCAGCTGCTCAGTCCCAAGGTGGTTCAGCTGGTTGATCAGAGGGGGGAGCTCACCTGATTGACCACTGCTGATAGCGATGGCCGGTACGGTGGAGTTGAACTGGGGCACCACTAGAGCTGAAGGAATTGGAACCACCGACGGAGTGACCGAAACAGACGGCGAGGACGATGACAATGGCGGAGGCGTCGGTGTAGGTGTTTCGGATGGCCAGGGAGACGCCAATGGAGTCGAAGATGGCGAATGGCGGAAGATGTCCACCACCGCAGAGAGGCCGGAGCCAGACAACCCTCCAGCAAAGAGGGTCAGGCTTTCGACTGAGGCTGTTGCCAAGTACACGCGGGCCTGGGAGAGCGACGATGTCGTCCAGCTGTTGGACGACGCATTGTAGATGTCCACCACGGAGGAGTAGAGCCCAGTATCTCCACTGTAGCCTCCAGCAAAGAGGGCCAGGTTGCCTATGGAAGTGGCCGACAAGCGCATGCGGCCCTGGGAGAGCGAGGCAGTGGTCCAACTGTTGGCCGACGCATTGTAGATGTCCACCACGGAGGAGTAGACCCCCCCATAGTCCCCCCCGGCAAAGAGCGCAAGGCTCCCGACGGAGGTGGCCGCCAAGTATCGACGGCCCAGGGAAAGCGAGGCAGTGGTCCAGCTGTTGGCTGACGCATTGTAGATGTCCACCACGGAGGTGAAGACCATTGCACTGCCACGGTAGCCCCCGCCGAAGAAGGCCAGGCTCCCGAATGAGGTGGCCGCCAATGCGTAGCGGGCCTGGGAGAGCGAGGTCGTGGTCCAGCTATTTGACGATGCGTTGTAGATGTCCACCACTGCGGACGGGACGAATGAACTATTGAAGCTGCCTCCAGCAAAGAAGGCCAGATTACCGACCGAGGTGGCCGCCAACTCGGCCCGGGTCTGGGAGAGTGAGGCCATGGTCCATATGTTGGCCGATGCGTTGTAGATGTCCACCGCCGAGATCCCAATGCTATGATTGTAGCCTCCAGCGAAGAGGGCCAGGCCGCCGACCGATGTGGCCGCCAACTCATCGCGAGCCAGGGAGAGCGAGGTGGTGGTCCACTGGGCTGCATTGGGCTGAATGAGGAACAGGCTGAAAAGCATAACGTGGAGGAGGACGAAGAATTTGAACCTGTTGTGGTGCATTGTTTGTCGGGGTGAGTAAAAGAAAGAAAAAGAAGTCGTGGTCTCTCAGCTGACAAGGTGACCAATAAAAAAAAACAAAATACTAATAATAATAATAAAAAAAAGGATCTTCAAAAAAGCCAAGTACTTCATGGAGCCCTTGAGTTCTCTCATTGGTGGTCTGCAACCTTAAAGGCTTGCTAGGGGCCCTAGGCGGTCATCATCCAGCCGCTGCCTTTTGGTCGATTCCGAACTGTGTCATTTGTTGTCCCCTTGGCCACACAACCAGCCATTAGCGTTCATGTTCGCCTTATACAAGGGGTTGTTTCACCCTCATAGGTGGTGGAGCCAAAGGGCGTGTGAGCCCGCGTGGGCATGTCTCCAGAGTTGCCTCCACAGTCGCAACCTGTCTGCGCACCTCATACCTACAACACACACTCATTGCCATCGCACGGCGCCATCCGCAGGAAGATGTGTTTGCGGACTCTCTTTTTTTACATCGACCTCGCCACAACCAAGGGGTACTCGCTAACCGTTGGCTCCAGCGAAGAACGTTCTGGCAAGCCGGCCCGGCAACTTTTCTGATGCCATGACAGGCTCCCAATGTGTCACTCAAGTCCGTACCGCCACAAGCGAAAGAAACACTGGCGCAACATTTATTGCTCATTGCGAGGTCCGTTTGAGAGACCTCCTTGCAACATCCCAAAGCCGTTGGCAATCAGTCGATCCAAGGAGGTCATATGACCAAACTCTTCCGCCACTTGACAGGCCAGTTGCCGTTCTCCATCGTGAGCTTATCCTCCAAGCACCTGCGGATGGCTTCCTTGCCGGTGTTTGGTATCCCCCACGCTGGGCACAATGGATACAGGCGTCCAGGTGCGTCGTGGTCACGCATTCATAGCAAGCAGCCTGGAATCGATTTACGACTTGCGAAGCTCTGGCAAGGCCTCAGTCTCGGCCACTTCCTCAGCATGGGCAGCTAAGTGACTAGTAGTCGACTAGAACCGACCAGAATTAACCGGGACAAGTCGACCTAGTAGGTGTCTGAGACGGGATTCAAAAGGCATGCCTGTTGCGAGTGCGACCAAGACGCGGTTGCACTAGCATTTGGCTTGGTTTCTTTGTGATTTCATTCCAACGGCTAGTGGTCGCAGGGCGCGAAAGCAACGTCCCAAAAATTAAGGCCACCCAGACTTTTAATTTTATTTGGCACCCGACTGCGCACAGCACCGGAGCGACATGACGTCCGCAGGGACAAATGTGAATGTGGACATACTCATGCAGCGGCTTTTCGCACTGGGGCTTTCCCCAGAGCAGGCAGAAGGAGCAATCGCTGCGGCATCGGTGCCCGATCCTGCGCCCCGAGATTCAACCAGCATCGTCGACATGCAAGATGACGGCGCACGGATAGCTGCGATTCGGAAATCGGCCGAGAAATTCATGCAGAACCGCGATCGTGACCTATTCTCGAAATGGTACTTCGGCAAGGATGGAGTAGAGGATCTCATCCAAAAGATCGCTGAGTGCCAGAAGGCGACGGCGCAGTCACGCACCTTCATCGGCTTGGTACAGGTCACCATGGTTGGTACGTTATGGACCCGCAACGCACACGCAATTGCACTCAACTCGCGTTATTGTTGCCCCCCCCCAATTTGCTAACCAATGGCGCCTGCAGGTAAAACCCGGCTGATCCTCGAGGCTTCGAAGCGCACCCCTATCATCTTGATACGTCTTGACGATACCAACGTCGCCTACGCATGCTTGCTGTCCTTCGTCGAGCAGGAGCGGAGCAAGGTGACCCGTTCCACCTCGTTTGAGGCTTGGCAGATGTGCAACCGTCGTATCATGCTCCTCGTGCGTATCTTCTTCCTGGCCTACATGAAATACGCTTGCTTGTACAAGGGTACAATCGCCACGTCCTCATTTTGCCAAGTTCGAGCGGCACAGTTCTGACGCTGCGAAACATATCATGTTAGCGTATGTTGCGGAGCACTGCGGAGTCCATCACCTGTTCAGCAGCGACCGGCAGGAACTTTGGAAGATACGCGAGGAGATCAGCCGCTTCAACGCCTCCTTGCTCAACGGCGGGCAGAACTACGTCGAGCAGCTTTTCCGAGAGGAGGTCGCAGCCCGCATGGACCTGAGCGATGCTTCCACGGCCATCAAAAAAGATCATCAGGATCTCGCCCGCGCCCTAAACGGACCCACCTTCGCCGTTGACGAGTGCCACATGCCGTTCAAGTCTGCCATCGGACAGCTGTTCCACTCGGACTATGAGCAGCAAACGAAGGAGGACGTTCTCAGGTGGCAGCAGTACGAGCTCTTCGACCCAAAGGACTCTCCGCCTCCAGACGGGTATGGCTACGCGACGCCGACCACCCTCTTCTCAGCCTTCCGCTGGGTCCTCGAGAGCTACCTCAAGCAGCCTGATCCGCACCAGACCACCATCTTCGCCTCGACCTACTTCTCGGTCTGGGAGCCCCTTCTGGACGAATCGACGTACTCCCGCGACAAGCCCGCCATCGACCGCATCTACCTCTCTGGGCAGCTCTCTCTGCGTGATCTGGTCACAGTTCTCAAGGACAAGCATCCGGCGGCCGAAGTCGAGAGCAAGGAGGTCAAGGGCATTTTGAAGAACTGGCAAGGGCGTCCCGGCTTCTTCTTCGACCACTTCCTCCGCTGCTTCTATGCAACGCTCAGCAATCGCCCGCTGCTCGAGAGGGTCCAAGAGGCGGATACGCAGGCACGGCAATCCCTCTACGCCCTCTTCGATCCCGCGCTCGAACGGCTCAAGCGGCGCAGCTTCACCGGCAACACCACGGGTGTGACCATCACCGGCCAAGAAGTCTCCCTGTTTCTCTACTTCAGCGCTCGGATCCGCGGTGGCAATATCCGCTGTGCATCGGACGAGCTGGCGCAGCTCGTGTCGGCTGGTTTCGTCTTCGTCCACGCCTACCAACCTGGAACGAATGGGAAGAGCATCGGCGTCATCAACGAGCCGCTCGTGAAGACCTTCTTGTTGGAGAGGGCGCAGGAGCCTGACGCATACGAGTGCTGCGACAAGTTCATCGCCCGGCTGATCGATACGGCATCGGGCACGGGCTACGGCAACGCTGCCGAGTACGCACTTGCCAATCAGATCCTTACCTTCAACAAACGGCCCCTGGCGGAGCTGCTCGGCGGGTGGGGGCTGAAGTCACCGGTGCCCTTCCTCAACAACATGGTCGTGCGCGCGGCGGTCGCGACGTCGATCAACGACATCCCACACTTGGATCCGACCGACTTCCTCGTGCAACTCAAGGATAATCGCCTCGTCCTACCGCGGGACGGTATCGTGATGCCTGACGTCTGCTTCTTCGCTTCGGCTCGGTCCTCTCCGAAGGGCAAGGCCACCGACCTCTGCCTGGTGACGGTGCAGTGCAAGACAGTGAAGGACAAACTGGATGGCAAGGAGTTCGATGGCGCAATCCGGAGTACAAGTGCGTTGAGCTCCACCCCACCACCAGCTTACTCACTGCTTACTAACTTGTCGACGCGGGCAGGTATCGACAAAATGTTCAAGGGAGATGCAGGCACGTTGTTTATCTCCTTCTCCAGCCCCCCCCTCTCCTCCGACCGTCCATTGATCGTTTCGCTGCAGCTTTCAGAGACCACTGGAGCGCCTTCATGGCTTCGCGCGAAGGCGGGCGGATTCGCTTCATGCGGGTGATCATCTGCACGGCCGGCTGGACGGGCTCCCAGATGTCGGCAGTCGCCGAACACAACAAACGGCACCGCGAGCAGCCCATCCTGCTGGCCGATGCATCGGCAAGGAAGGCCCTTTTCGGGCCTCGTTCCGCGGAGGCCATCGGCAAGTGCGTCGGCGAGCCTCACGGATTCCGTGCAGGCCCTGGATCAGCAAGTGGCGACTGGGAGGTCAAGGACGACTGGTGGCGGATCGAGTGAGGCTCATGGTTGACTGTGCCACGCCTATCCAAGGTAAATGTCCCAGTTTCTCTTTCCTCAGGACTGCTTTGGGTTACCCCTTTGTTTGTCTGGGCGATCGGTGGCGATGTCGGGGGACTTAGAGCAAGGGGAAGGCCTTGCCTCTGGCCTCGCCGCATTGGTCGATTTATTTCCCCCTTTATTTCACCTGGTCCCTTGTTCACGAACCTTGGTCGCCGCCGAGCGGGGTCTGCCACGCTATGCACGTGGGGTACTCAGAGAAGGAGATCCGACATCGACCAAGTGGGCCGCGATGACGAAGCCGGCGCTCTGCTCGCACCGCATCTCTCCCGTCCCAACTTCCTTGAGAGCACCGCGAGTTGGCCTTTGGTCGAGGCTGAGGGTGAGCGCTCGACGCCGACCTTGGGGACCTTCCCTCTCTCTCTTTTTGGTTCCTTGCAGTTACGAATGGGGTTAACGTGAGTGCGGGTACACTTGGCCAACGGAGCATTTGCTGTCCCTGGCGGCTTGACCTGTCGCTGCACGGGGCCGTCCTACCCTTCTGTAAAGTGAAGTATTTTTATTGTGGACTGCCCTGCCCCATTGAGCGTGTCTACAGAGGCAGGAGGATCTGAGGCGATGGGACCGTGCTGAAGCCCTGCTCGCCATTACACAGATTCATAACAACAACAGGGGGCTGTGGTGCAGGGAGACTTGAGGAGGAACCGCCTGCCAAGAAGGAGCCAGAGAGGCGATTGATAGGTCTTGCCAGCCAGCAAATTGCCCTTCCATACGTTTTTTTGGCATGTGCCCCGTAGATGTGCGAGCGCCATGGTGGCGTGCTTGGGTAGTCCTGCCTACAGATGGTCGAACACTATGTTCATTGCCCAATTCCGCTAGCGCCACCTGCCCCGCGGAGCTGAGGTCGTTGCTATGCATATTGTTTTTTTCCTGGAGCACCGCCCCGATGTTGGCCTACATCGGGCGTGAGCAGTCCGGTGCTCTTCGAGAGCTTGCCTACGCCGGTAGACTGGCCCATGATCATGGTGGCCACCATGGCCGCCGTCATCCAGGTCTACGCCCAGGATGTACAACTGGACCCCCGCCGTCCTACGGTTCCCTGCTACAACTCATGTGCCAGTGTGCACGTGGAGATCAGGGCTGGTGCAAGTGCAGGGGACATCTGGCCACGAGTTCGCGCACCTTATGCGACAAGAACGGCATGCTCTCCGGTGTCGCAGCCCACCCACCGAAGACGCCAAAGATGGTAACCTTCAACACGCCTTGGGGCGTGTGTTGTTGTGCATTCAAGAAGTACTTGGGGAGTGCTGCTGTAGAAGATGCAGAAGGGGAAGGGAAAACGAATCTATCCAAGCCTGACGACAAGGGCTCATCTCATGCCTTAGCCATGGCGCAGCTGCACCTACCCCGTTGAAGAAAAGGCAGACGCGGGCCGGCAAGCGCCTTTTGATTCTGCTGCGACCTGCGCAGCACGGGCGAGCCGGCGTGGCGCACCGTGTAGGAGCACGTCCAGTTGAGGAAGAAGCAGCCCTCGAAGGTTCGCCTTACGGAAAAGGAAAGAAAATATGCAACAAACCTCCAACCAAGGAGACGAGACCAAGCGAAATGCAAGGCTCTCCCCTTGCTGCCCTTGCCGCCAAAGGACAAATCAGCAAAAGGAAAAAAGGCAGCCGACCAACGAGACGCGACCTAGCATGAGAAGCAAGGCAATCCCCTTTTTGTGGCTGCTTCTTGGTGGCCCAAGCTTTAGCGTCGGCAAAAAAAGCGCGACCAATGGGGCATCACGACTGGCGAGGACGGCGCTGGCATCACGTCTTCCGACACGGTGGGCCTGGCGTATGGGGCCATCCAAAGCCTCCTCTACGCCAAGAAACTATTCTGCCCCGGCTGGTGTGGCCCAGCACTAGAGGAGAGGGAAGACGAACTTGCCGCTCAACAGCTCTATGGGTCCGTGAACGTCTAAGAACATGGTACAACCCCTTGCCCCCGCCCCAAGTCGACCTACATCTTCACTAAATCATATCACTGCAGGAGGCTGGGCCATGAATAGAAGAAGTGCATCAAGGGGGGGGCTGCAATACACCCTCTCCAAGGTTCAGTATTTTTAACAAGATGATAACTGTTTGGGTGCGTCGTACCTGTTCTGGCAGCCTTGCTCCGGAAGAGGACCCCTCCAGAAGCAGTCATTTGAGCACGCTCCCGTTGCTGACATAGGACTCCACCCAGGGCATCGAGCAGTTATATACTGTCACAGCACCAAATTCCAATGGCCAGTGACCGATAAGAGTGAGCCAAAGTGATGCCCGCCACGCGATCATGTGCAAGGATCCACCTTTTTTTGTGTACACAGCCACAGCCACGCAGCCAAGAATTCCCCAGCAGAGACATCATAGTCACAGGCTACGTTCTTGGCTGCTTGGCATGGTGGGAGATGCCGCAGCCTCACTCTTTTGCGCATTAGTTAGTTCCAAGAACTGAAATAGAGTCACAAATAAGGCGGTAGTAGGCTCTCGGTCAACCAAGTGTTGGCGCTTTTTCCCCGTCGTGGTGGATGGTGGCAAGCCGTGGCCGGTGGTGCTGCTGGTACTCATGCTGCTGGCGGTGGTAGATCAATGGCAAGAGGGCAGTCTGGCGGTTTGGGGTGGAGAAGACCACAATAGATGACGGTGGTGCGATACTGGCCCCTCAGCCAGCCAGCACCTGCTCATTCACCTGTTTTAGGGAAGAGCATCTTGGAAGGGGAGGAGGGATTGGAGAGACAGGTCTCATCTCTCGGAATTGTGGTGGCTAATCGCTGCTATCAGCAGCAGTACAGGTGAGACACTTGCATGCTACGCCAGCGAATGCAACGTCGCTGTCCTTCTTGCGCCCCTCCAGGCCAAAGTAGTTGACCAGGATCTCTCCGCCTTTGGCCAGCCGGAGGCGCACAGTGGCGCGCGCATAGACTGCGCTCAGGCCGGCAAACTCCTCCAGCGAGAGGTCACCATTTTTGCCCAACGGCGGTGTTACTGGCGCCGCCGCCGATGCACATGCGGATGATGGCGCTGCAACGGCGGCGATCCTCTTTGGCAGCGAGAAGGAGAGCGGTGCGGCGCAGCGGTGGTTGACGAGGGCCAGCGGGCCGCACAGGATGTGTGCCCGGCCGTCGGGCGTGCGGTAGAGCGAAGGGTAGTCGCCGGCATGCAGTTCGGCAAAGGCGTCCTCATCCACCTCAAACGGCACGCCCCACAGGTGGCCGGGGAAGAGGCGGCCAGCCACGGCCACCGCTGCCCCGCGCC